>JABCKS010024869.1:0-90992 GCA_018851325.1 Termitomyces sp. DKA19 | reverse complement strand
TTGGAATGAATCTAGGGACAAGGAAACTTAGGCATACAAAAGGGAAAGGAAACAGTTGAGATAAGACAAAGACAAAGTGAGACAAAGGCAAAAAGAATACAGAGATAGAATAGAAACTAGCATAAATGTAATAAAGAGTATTGGTAATATTAAGACTGCTTAGTAAGTACTGTTCTATGACTTTATATACTGACTATGAGGGTTACTTTGGAGGGGGGAAGTTGATAGCAGGGCTTGTTGGGAATGTGTGGGTCTGGCAGGTGTTGGTTATGATCAGTCAGTAGGCTGCAGTGGTATGGGAGGTGCTGCAATTGTTGAAATGTTTCAGAAGGACAGGTAAGTCAAAGAAAATTGGCCAAGCATATTAATAAAGGTGCCAAGGACTGCTAGAGGAGCATTGGAAATTGCTGGGGGTTCATTAGGGATTGCCAGGGGTTCATTGGAAATTGCTGGAGGTGCTGGGGTTTGTTGAAAGTGGAGTAGGTCAAGGAAAAAGGAAGAAAGTGGTGTTGGGGGGAGCTTGGGGGTCCAGAGATAGATTGTGACAGAAGCATTGAGCCAGAAACTTATATGACCATATGTTTTTTGTTATATTACCTTATCAATTCCCTTTTTAGGTCAGCTCTTATTTATTTTTCTACTTGATCAGTATTTGCTAGTCTTTGTAATAAACTTTAATTATTTTTATCTATCCATTTCAGATATACAGAAACTACTCTCAGTCAAACTATATTATTTAGTGTAATTGAGGACTCAACTGTATATATCTACAGGCCAGACCAATAAAATTTTAGTAAATAGTAGTGTGAACCATTTTTATTATGTTAAGAGAGCAGTAACTAATTTAGCACTCTGCCATATGTGGAGTTTTAATAATCTCTAGGTTGTCATACTTTTTCATGTCAGACAGAAAGATGTTCACTTTCTGAGGCTTTTTACTTCTTTCAATTCTTTAGGAAATTATATAAAAGACACTACAAGTATACCAAAGAGTTTAGCATACTCAGATTTTGCACAACTCTAGTTAATCTATTTCATCAAGCTCTAGTAGGTCATAAAACTTGCTCTGATTTTATGCTTTTAAAATTTCTATACCTCAACAAATTCAATTTACTACAAAATAAACATAGAGACTTCTTTAAATATACTGTTAGGATCCAGGGCCATGGTGGCCATGACACCATAAGTGCACAACATAAAGGGGCAGCTCTTACACCATATTACAATGGTCACAGTGGTACAGACAAAGCAGATAGCAAACTTATATATATGCTATGATACAGACAATACCCTCAGTCATTGCTATACAGACTAAGGGTGAGTTTAAATTATACAGATACAATTATGACAAATGTACTGACTATACCTTAGATTAGATACTTACTAGTATCTGTGTTATCTAGGTCCCACTGGTTCAGTTTCCAACATATACTATATTCATCTACTTTTCTTTGTTCAGTAGTCATAGAGGTATTTGAGTTGCAGATTGCAAAGTTCATATAGCAAACCCTTTTCACATTGCAACACATGAGGTGCAACTGATCGGAGCTTGAATATATCACATGATCTAGATGCGTCAGAAATCAAAATTCATGTTACATGTTTTGTACTCAAGAGTCTTAAACCTTTCTACAACCTCTTTGTTCACTCCTAGCGGGACTCGACAGTCTATGGTGAAGATCCGCCACACCGATGGGCGTGAGTTAAGGACTACGCAGAAGATGACACCGATCGAGGTCTAACGGATTAGACCCACGGTGTCGACTCGGCTGGACGTAACCTTACTGATGCCGAATGTAAGCATACCAATTGTACATATACAGATATATCTCTTTCAAATGTTTGTTTTCTGGAGAAGGGAATCATCTTGCCCAGTGAAGGTATATTGAGATGTAATAGTAAACACATCAATCTCTGTAACCAAGTGATTGCGCAGCTTACAAGGGAAAAGTTCAATTCCAACGAACAACAACTTGAAACCCTACTAGGCTGGCACCGCTGCGTGGCGGAAGACGTTGCTGATGGTAAAGCTGATTGTGGTGGTACGGTACGAGGGATGACTTTGTCAATTGGAACCCTCCTCCTGATTACCCAATCATGGGTTGTATCTCACCTGAGATGGGCTAGGAATACTGTGTGTTGTACCCGTTGCCAAGAGGACCATCACATCTGCCAATTGAAGGAACTTCAAGTCTTGTTAAAGGTTTCTGGTGATACTGAGGACCGAAGAAAACCCCACACAGCTAGAAAAAGATGCACATACGTTTGCGTCAAAGGAATTTGACCCAGACATGCACAGGATATTGAGTGAGCTGAAGGTGCAAACCGATTACTCCTGCGAGAGCCTGGATGATGAGGCCACATAGCCGAAAGGGGAGACTAGAATCCAGTTTCAGGTCAAAATCTAAGGAGAATTTACGCACCCGAAGTGGTCGAACCTTGACACCGATGCTTGATGGGAGCACCTTGGAATGGCATTTGCAACTTATATTCTACCCCCATTAGCTCGATAGAGTCTCTCTCATCTCATCTCATCATGCTGCCCATCCTGATAATCTTTATCCGGCCTGTCCTGGCAATCTTATCACAACAATCATCTCAGCTTTTTACTACCTCAGTTCTCTTCTTGACCTATCCTGACAAACTTTTCGGCGTTTTCCAGCGTCTCATCTTCACGTGTATGCTTCTTTCCAACAAACTATTACCATTTCAAGTTGAAGTACTTGCAGAGCCCACTTGTAAATCCTATCGGATCATCTGCCGCAATCGTGCCGTCCCTCCTTAGAATTCGATTCCAGATTCTTTCTTGACCACGGGATCCTGGCACAAGCTGGCCCTGCTTGATATCCTGCTCTCTCTTAACCCCGGCTATATCAGGCAGGAACTTTGTCCTTGTACTTTCTCAGATCTCTCCGTGGACGGCGGAACGTTGTAATGGGAATGCTCGGAGCTAATGCCCTTGTTTTTGTTTCATACATACATTTCTTCAATTCTGTTTAGAGAGTCAAACGTAAGTCAGTCGCGTCGATCACTGGCAACAATGTACATATAATAATAAGGTGTATGACAACAGTGGCCGCGCGGCAGCCTCATGCGTCCAGGGCGTAGCATAGTGAACGTGTTAATGGCAGTAGAGCGAGCATGGCCAAAAGCTGAAGATGCAGTACATATGACATACTCATGAAGTATAATTGAGCTGGACGTTGATCGGCACAGCGATTATCACTATGCCCTGATGCAAGACAGTTTAATGGACAAAATGACAGATGTAATGACAACATAACTATATATACCAGTACTATGTATATTCACATCGGCGTTAAGGGCAGAAAATTTAGAATGATGTATGAATAGTTCATATGCGGTACGGTTACGCGGGCGATCGATTTTGTTCGGCCAAGCACGATAGACGTGTGCAGGACAAGATCTCGTAAAATGAAGCGATAGTCATGGACAATGACAAAGGGTATCATAGTGAGAGTCAACTCGTATGGTTCGGTAGTATCGTGAACTTCCAATTATAATTAGCAGTGTCTGTGACCTATGATCTAATTCAATTGTCGGCTGCCCGTACGTGTGTTCAGCAGTCCATGACCCGACACATGAATTCACTTCAGAGCAACATGGCAAGACCAGCTGCCAGGCCAGTGACAGCGGTGAGAGATACAGCCAGTAGCTCAGCGTTCAGACGAAGAGAAGACCCAGAATTACCCTTACCCTCTGCACTACTGGGAGAAGCACCTGCTACGACAGCACCTAATGATGTAATAATAAGTTGTCGGTCAAATGAATGGTCTACGTAAACGAACCAGATGCTAAGGGGGGATTGGTTTTGTTGTCATTTGTTTCAATATATGCATCGGTTAAAGGTTTCTTCAGACAAGAGATAACGGGCTCGATAGTGAATGGAGGTTGGTGTGCCATCGCGTCAGGAAGAATGTAACCAGTTGCAACTTCTACGGACTGCTGGAAAAGATCATGTTCAAGAACGATAAAACCGTTGTTCATGGTAGTCGCATTTGAGATGATGTTTTCCCAGTTCTGAAGAACTTGTTGTACAGTGCTAAGACCACCATGAATGTTGAAGTCTACGTGTGATCAACCCAGGGTCAGGTTTAAAAAATGAAAAAAATTATCGCACCGTCAGTGTCAAAGGTTGCCGTTGGACTGATACGTGTCCAGATGACTGGCGTGAGACCCATGGCGACAGAAATGGCACGGACGCGATCGCTAACGTTAAATTAGAACTAGGTGTAAGAAAAAAAGGATCCAGCATACTCAATATCGCCGTAGGGTGGACGCATCATGTTCGGGGTCACACCCAAAACATCCTTAATGACCTTTTTCGACCACCCAAGCTCTGCTATGATTTGCTCGTTCGTAAGTGTAGTTAATGGCGGATGACTCCATGTATGAACGGCAATCTGGTGACCAGACATATACTCGTTTTGAAGAATGGCAGGGAACGAGATGACGCGTGAGCCAACCACGAAGAAAGTTGACTTCAGATTGCTCTGGTCAAGATAGCTCAAGAGATTGGGGGTGTAGTAGGCAGGCCCATCGTCATAGGTTAGACCCCAGGTCATTGCAGTTGGGCACTCAGTGATATCCGTCTGGCGAGTACAACCACCACAGGTCCACCAGCACCGGTTGCTATCCGCAGCAGCAGCGGTGTTGTTGGGACAGCCACCTAGAGAGCGATATTAGTGGAGCCGCCACTGACGACACGTCAGTGATTCGTGAACTCACCAGGACTGGTCGGGGTGTAGTCAGGAATGGTGATGCCTGAGTTTGTGACTTCCTGAATCCACTGTTTCACAAGGTCAGAATCAGTGGGAGGCACCTTATCAAGGGCCGGGTAGTTCGCGGGCGAGAGAATAGCGGCTGTGGTGACACGTTGAGTTGACAGTCTGATTTGAAATTTGACTGAGACCAACCATTTGGGAGGGCAGGCGCGCCAGAAATGGCAGAAGGAGTGGAACCGGGAACGAAAGTAGTTGGAAGCGGGATAGTGGCAGAGCTGGAAGCAGTAGATACGATATCAGACAAAGGAGCGGCAGTTGGGTTGGTTGCGGCAAGTGAGAAAGTAAAGGTCGTGGTCGGGGTCGTCGCAATTGGCGAGGTCACCCCAGAAATTGCGCCAGAACCAGATACTGGCGAGGGTACGACACCAGATATTGGGGCAGAGACGGCACCAGATACTGGAGCGGACACGACGCTAGTACCTGCAGGAATGGTCGCTCCGGCCACGGGGGCAGATGAAGCTACGGAGGGAGCCAAAGTAACCTGGCGGGGATGGTGGGCATTGCGAACACCGTATGGCTGCTTGACGTAGGCTGCAGCGAGGAGAGGGAGACTCGCAGTAGAGGCCAGACGCGACGCAGAGAGAAACTTCATGATGGGGGAATTTAGAAGTTCTCGTCACCAGCCCAACAAATTTATTTATCATTTATTCTTAGCTCCCTCTGTTTTTCGGCCATCATATGCCGAATCCAGAATGAAACTGCTAAAAATACCCAGAACTACAAGCCTTACGAAACCGAATACAGAACAAACCAAGCAACATAGATTCACTTATACCAGATCTCCTCCAAACTTAGACTTTTTGTTTTTTGGGCCTTGGTTTCTCGAGGTCGATCTCTTCCGCATCGTCATCATCATCGTCCTCCTCATCGTCAGAGTCAAGTTCTTCCCCACCCACATTGCCCAAGAAATAGTCGATAGCATCAGGGAAGAAGTCTGCGATAACAGGCCCCAGCTATTTTTGAAACTATTAATGTTGCCTGCACATGGATAAGGCGTGCAGTGAAACTTACCTCGAACGCGTCAGAGTCATGTTCAAAGAAGTTAAAGAAGCTGCCGGGGTCTCCGACAGCATCATCATCATCATCCTCAACGGTCTCACGAGGATACAGTTTCGTCAGCGCCTTATCAGCATCTTTCCAGTTGATTTTTTGGCCCTGCCACAGTCCTCAGACTTGTCTCGATCATAACTGCATACTGAACTCACTGAAGACACGACGTCACGCTCCCACGAAAACTCGAGCATAGAGTCTGTGACACCGTCCTCATCCGGCTTTTCGTTAGCAGCGGCTGGCGGTGGAACATGCTTGAATTCCTTCTTCAGTACCTTGTCCGTAAAGTAAGGGTTCTCTTTGAAGGTCTAGATGATGTGTGGTCAACATCATTGTGAATGGTCGAGCTCTGAATGACACACAAATTCAATGGTGTAGCATCTAGGTTCAACTGGGTCTCTCTCGATCCAAAGGTCCTCTAAATAGCTCAGGGCAAGTTGATCCGCGCTGTGTTGAACATGGTAGGCGAATACGGAGTTGTTCATCAACGCGACTGGCCAGAATTTGGGAATGGTCTTGACAATCTCACGACGCCTTTCGTACGCGGGAGCGGATTTCTTCTGACCAAAACGCTCTAAAAGGCAGTGATTGAGTGTTTAATAGTAAAAAGAACATGGAAATGCAACGAACCGACCACCAGGTCAACGCGCGCAATGTCGCGTTGACTATTTCGGAGTTTCTCAGCATCCTCGTCGCTGAGCTCAACCTCAGTTAGAGGGTTTTTCTCATCCTCAGCGCCGGGAGACGCGCGTTTCGTACCCTTAACCATTGTGACCTGATGGGGGATGAGTTCTAGAGATAGGATGAGATGTTCTTTCCTTACTTATAACCGTGATGATGTTTAAAATTTGCGAAACTTACAACTCCGCGAGCCCCGTGATCTAAACGTCACGCCAGCTTGGGAAATAATAAGCGCCTGCATAACCATCTATGTGTACTTGGGCACCTTCATGTGCTGCACTAGTGCTATGTATGAAAAACTAGAGTACAGAGACCAAAATAATCTAGACAAACGTCAATCGACTCGCTTCTTTGTTTCTCCCAGCTCAATGTGTTCCGCCCTCACACGTGTTCTCCTGGTACCGAGCCATTTTGCCCCAATATTATCCTTGAACCCTTTGCCATGGTCCCCCGACCTAAATCCCGGACCATTATAATAGATGACGTCCGTGAGTGGTTTGAGCCGTGGCCATGAGACATAGTCAATTCCATGAACAAAGATAAAGACGAGAGCTGCCGTCAAAAGACTGAACCATAACATGAAGTAATAAAAAAGGGAATAATCTGTGCCAAGGCATGGATCTGTTAGCGTAATCAAGACTTATAAGAAAAAGGAACGAACCAGAGGTGCGAGGGAGAGTCAGACCAGCACAAATCATGAACAAGGAGAACGACGCGAGAGCAGGAACCTGAAAATTACAATGAGGAGATGAATCGTAATACATTAGAGTGATAAATTTACGGAGCGAGTGATTAAAGGACGAGCATCAGTGACAAGGAACATTGTCGCTGCTGGATTTTTTCTAGGTATCCATGTGCCTGTCATCAAGTCAAATGCGTCCTAAATATTGGGTTGTCATGGACGGAAAGAGAAACTGGTCAAGCAGCAGACTGACCTGGCGCGCTCCGTCAAAATAGTTGTTCTTGAGATACCTCAAGGTAGACTTGACGCCATCCTCTAGGGCCCCTTTGCGCGTGCGTTTGTTGGTACGCGTAAAGTCGGACTTCAAGGCACCCGAGCCACCATACGCGACTGCAATTGCATCGGCGTGGTCAGCCCAGACTAAAAAGAAGTTGAAGATAGTGAGGACAATTTTGAGCAGATGCACATACTCTCTCTAAAGTCCTTGCTCAAGGTCTCATAGTCATCTATGGTGGCACCAGATGGCAGAATACCCAACTCGACGAGTTGCTTATTCAGTATCCACTTTCCAAGAGTGCCTTGTACGACATTGGTCCGATCGAGGTTATCCATGCAGTTGGTACGTACAACGCCTCGTTGCAATTTGACTGGCTCGGACTGTGATGTGTCGAGCCGGAAGTAACTAGAGAAGAACGCAAAATCGATCTCACAAAAACAAGAAAGGGTAAGATACATAGACATACCCTTCTTTCTCCAGATCGTCCTTGAGAATATCGGTCAGGATAGAAATACGATCCCAGCGCATGTTCTTGCACTCGGCATGGAAGTCGAAGGACTCATATCGGACGTTCGGCATGTTAAGCTGTCAGGAATAAGTCATTCGCATTCATGCGGGAAAATTCGCCTTACCTCAGTTACATATCGCTCATATGCCTCTTTGACCGGCTTCTCGTAGCCCTTGCGATTGACAAGGTTGACCAAATATTGGTTACCGTAGATTGAGATCAGTTCTTCCAAGTGAGTTTTCATGACGCTAGCCTGTCACGAGACCTCAGAACCACTGAGAGAAGAGACAAATTGAAGCTGTACCGTTTCTTGCAAGTCCATGATTTGGAGGTCTGGCCTGTAACGCAAGGTATTCACTTCGGCCCAAAAGACAGGTACACTGCCTCTTATTTGAACGAAGCTCAGCTCATGAGCATATAAGTCAGAACAAACATGCTGCGCTCCAAGAGGAGTCGAATTTTCGACGAGCAGAAGCTGTTCTGTCTCATTGAAATTGGCAACGTGGCCCTCTTTGTCAATTCCACGTCGGAAGTAACGCGTACCAGCGCGGAAACGAGACCGACGGCTGATGAGGCAGAGTTGTATATGTTTTCCGTGGATGAAAGCTGAACGAAGATCGAAAGCTGCTCAGCAAAATTTAGTCTACCCCTTGATATGACCTCATGGAGAATCACTTACTTCCATACATAATGGGAAGAACGAATTTCGAGAGCTAGCAAAGGGTCAGTCCATGTCGATGTCAAGATCAGAGCTTCCGTAAACGCACATCTTGGTTCGCGCTCGCCTCAATCAGTTTAGTCTGCAAGAACCTGAAAGACTTCAAAACGAGCTTGTGTCATAACATCACTTTGATTCACCTATTCCAGAAGAAACGGTCGTCTGCCTATCTCGAGTGACCAACGGTTAAACAAAGCTCAAGATATGGTGCAACAACGTACCATCTCCCAAAATGCTTTGTGAGCCGCTTGTTCCTGTGACTTCCACTGCGCCTGCAAGCGACGTGTAAGGTCCCAGCCATAAGCAAATAGAAAATTGCCGCCGCGTAGATGAGAGGACACGAGAGCCAAAAGATGTGCCTCAACAGGATGATGAGGATTGTTAACGGAAACGTTTGGATTCAATGGTAGAATATCAAAATTCGAAGCACGGTAAACGTCATGGCCCATGAGACGGCCTTTGAGTTCGCGGCCGGTAATGACGATAATATAGTCAGCTAATCAGAGCATTAGACCGGTAGGGACAATTATAACGCATTACGGCACGCACACAGAGACAGAGATATTAGACCAACGATGCCATATATTGAACTTTGATACCGGAAAGCGTTGCGAGGTAAGGGCGTCTTGGAACCTTGCTTCTACATCAGCTTGTGCGCATTATTCCTCGTCCATACTTACCATTGAGGACAATATTGCCAGACACTCGATGTACAGTCAATGAACGGGTCTCAATGCCGTCGTCCACGGGGACAAAAATATACATGTCATCGTCAGTATACCTGGAAAGTGTGAGCAGCTTCAAACGCAGTTCTGGAGGAGACTTCGTACAAATGGAGACGTTCGTGAAGCGGCTTCATGGGTGCCAGGAAGATACAGATACAGTGTTCAAAACGTGCCTCCAAACGCGTTGATCTGAGTTCAAACTTTCACAAGTTCTCTCCTCGCTATTCTTCCTCGAGGATGAAGCTCACTCCAGAGCTGCTAGCTCAAGTATCAGCGGGCCTAAATCCCGTTAAGGAGCGCCAATTGGATCTCCGAGGTATGTCTTGGTGGTTTATTCTTCCAGCTGCTCATACATCGGCGTGGCAGGGTACAAAATCCCAACCATCGAAAATCTTGGTGTGACCAAGGTGCGTATGCACAATCGCTTTTGCTGAAAGTATCTTCCTCACAGCGTGGACAGGACCAGCACGATGCAATAGACTTTACAGACAATGCCATCGTCACGCTCGGCAACTTTCCACTCCTTAAACGCCTCGAGACTCTTCTCCTTGCGAACAACCGAATCACCACCATCTCATCCTCGATACACTTGTCTGTTCCCAATCTAACCACTCTTGTACTCACCAACAACAATATCGTCGAGTTGGGTGATCTCGAACCACTGAAGGAGCTTCGGCATCTCAAATACCTTTCCCTCCTGGGGAACCCAGTTCGGGAGAAAAAATGGTATCGCGAATGGCTTGCCTGGAGAATTCCTGGGCTAAGAGTTCTAGATTTCCAGAGAATTCGGGACAAGGTGCGCTCACCAGCACCCTCTCCAATGGTCTTGCGACACGAAAAGCTCATCGAGTCTCTCGCCCGTCGGCTCATTTCTGCATCCTCGCCGTTTTTTTAGGAACGTAAAGCGGGTAAGGCACTTTTCGTAACGCCGGACGGCCTACCGACCGCACTTGCGACAACAATACAGACAACCGTTACGACGAACTCTTCAAAGGTGCTACTAACATCCGACGAACCGAAACCAGCACTACCTGCTGGCAAGGCCGGTCGCTTAATGTCAAAGGAGGACCAAGAGAGGGTCAAGGCTGCGATAGCCAGGGCCACATCAGTGGAGGAGATAAGGAAACTGGAGAGAAGCTTACGGGAAGGTTACATGCCAGAGCTGGACACAGTAGGGGCATAAATAAGAGGCAGATCCAGTGCTGTACGACTTTGTATATTTTTACAAGATTCTTTTGCTATTTACATTCCACAAGTTGTGCACCCGGTGAACTGTTTACATTGTGCAGAAGATGTACATCAATTGTGGCGACTAGTTCGCCTTCAGGCCGAAACTTCCTATCCACAAACCGTGGAAACCCAAAGCGATGACAGAACCAAGATTTGCGAGCGAGCTAGCACCATGCAAAGTGCCGAACTTGCGATTGAGCGCCTTCATCTCATCAGACACCTGCAGGGTACCTCAGCATAACCAATCATAGTAAATAGAGGTGATCCATACTCCAGGTTCGTTATAGGCCTTTCCCTCGTCCTTTTCCAGCTTATGACGCTGAAACATGGTCCTTTACCGTTTGACAAATAAAGTTATGTAAGCTTTTCGACTTTAAACCACTTGCCTGCTCGTCAAAGGCCCAATCACAAAGTAGTTGAAACCTTGTCCCAAGAGAACAGCTGCCAACGCGTATGCTTGTGCAACGTCGGCGACATACGGTCGTGTGATATGATCGACAACGTTGGGGTGTGAAAGAGTCCAGAGAGTTAGAAGAGCAGATGACAAGACCATGGAGATAACAAAGTATATAGGGAAAGTCTTGTGCTGGAGGTTTCCAAACATCTGGCGTGCTGTATTATTCTCAGATGAGCACACCTGTCTGATTTAATACATACGTAAAGTCCTAAAGGCAATAACGCCTCCAAAGAACGTCACCCAAAGGGCTATATCAGACGCTTCAACTTCATGTTAAAGAGCCACAGCCTGACAGCTTACACATGCCAAAAAGCCAGGCATAGCCCAGGAGGTAGAGGCTATTAGGAGACGTGGCAAGAGTCCAGAGGGAAGTCAAAGTCAGGGTTTCAACCTTTGTCATGGTAGTGGTGAGAGTCCAAGACACACTGTGCGAGATGCCGAAAAGTCCCCTTACCGTCTCATCACAAGGATCTTCTCAACATAGATCTTATGTAAGACCAGAAATCTAGAATTATATGGCCCACTACCTAGTCTTTGTCTTAGTCTTAGTCTACGGGAATACAGCAGCCAATTTATCCAATGATGACCTTGCCCTCTGCATCATTGAACTCATAAGCAGGAATCTCCAAGTTAAGAGGTGCAGGGCCTTTGCGAATACGCCCGGCTGGAATAAAGTTAGCATTGCAGGATATCGACTGGTGAAAGGATGAAACACACATATATCATAATGGGAACCATGGCAGGGGCAGAACCTGAAGAAAAGAATGAATTCACAAGACAGAAATCACCTGCAAACGCAACATACCAGCCTCCAAAGTCTCCGGATTCACCAATGGGCACACATCCAAGGTGAGTGCACACACCCAACATGATCAACCAGTCAGGCTTCTTTACGCGGGACTCATCGGACTGAGGATCCCTGAAAGTGTTCCAGTCGGCCGAACGAGCTTCTTCAATTTCGTTGGTTGTCCTGTGCCTGATAAAGACGGGCTTGCCTCGCCATTTGATGATGACGTTCTTCCCCTCCGGGATGGTGCTGAGGTCGACCTCGACCTTGGCCAAAGCCAACACATCGGCAGAGGCAGCCATCGTTTGCAAGAACTCGGTTACAGAGGACGTGGCAGCAGAAGCAGAGAGAACACCGAGCGAACCGACCATGAAGTAAGAGAGGGCGCGGTTGCTATCGGTGTTAGGTGCACGGTAGTGAGAGAAGTTAGGGACATCAGGAGCATCCTTGCGGGCAACAGAGGTGTGGAGAAGACGCTGCTGGAAAGACGGGTTTACGCGTGCTGCAAATGTTTTCAGAACGTTTTACATCTAGGATTCGACCGTGGATTCACATACCATTGACATATGTCTTCGAGACCAGCCCTACAGAAGACCTCTGTACACCTCCCGCCCACTTGGGCTGCACGTCAGCGCGGGGACCCGAGGGCCCATGGTGGTCATGACCGGATGACGGCGCGCGAACAGAGAAATTAAGGAGAGGAGCGACCGGAACGCCCTTGGGAGAGGCACGGATAGTAGGGGCAAGATTGACCGCCTTTTTTACGGCTTGAAAAGACGCCATGGGTGCTTGGAGAGGAGCAGGGCCGGCGATGGGCGTTGTGGTTAGCTTCTGGCGGAGTTTTTGCCGACTTCCCGATCCGTCCCGCGGTGCTAAGTGATGGCAAACATACGCGTTGCCATTGACTTCAGTCATTCTCTTATGTTCGAAACACGTTTGCCAACACGAAACTATACATCCAATTTTCAACCCTAACGCCTAGATCTAAGTAAACTTGGCTAAGCACTCAAAAACCTTCTTTTGGTCATAGGTCGGAGCAAGACCCCGTCCTTTTTGTTGGAGCAGGCGGCGCAATTGAGCGGGAAAGTCTGTAATGAGTCCGTCAACCCCAAAGTCAAGTAGCTGGTCCGCGACGTTCCAACGATCAACCTGAAGCGCACGGTCAATCATTCAGCGCACCCGCTTTGTGAATCAGCTCACCGTCCAAGGGATAACTCTCATACTAAGTTCATGGGAGCGGTCTACCATGGCTTGCGTGGTGAAGGGAATGTAACCGTCCTGAGTGGGATCTTGTACGGGGCTCACATCGCTATCAGATGCAGGAGATAAGATGTCGGCCTTGATGGACTTGGCAGCTTCCGCAATTTTGACGTCGATTGCGTCACCAGGAAAGTCGCTCAGCTTCAATCCAGCCAACCAGGGAGTAGTTCCATTGATGTCTCCAGCGGTAGAACTTGAAAGTACAATCAGATTATGTGATAATGCGATCCATTCTGGCAAGACTTGCCTCGAGACGAGGGCGGCAGTGGGGATGCTGGGTTCGATAGCTTTCATACCGATCAATGTCCTCCAATCAAAGCTTTGATACTAAACAATCAGATAAATATCAGTTGAGACACTACATATTACAGTAACTCACAGTGATTGATTTGAGGTCATAGCCACTGTTTTTGAACACCGCATGCTGCAATTGAACAAAATCATCAACACCACGAGACTGAGAGGGTGCAGTAGGATCGATCTTCGATTCTATGTTGAACTGCATCTTGCGCTCGGGGTCGGCGCAGCCCACGAAATCAAAGACCTCCTGTAAGGTTGGCATCTTGTTAAGGGGGTATATAAGTTGAAGAGCTGTATAAGCTGTTAGTAACTTTCCAAATGGGCAACTTAAACTTACGGAAGTCGATGAGACGTTCAGAACCACAGTCCAAAGTTTTGATCTGGGCTAAAGTAAGATTGACAATAAACTTTCCAACATAAGGAAAATCTGGATCATTTGCGAACTGTGTATGGTCATTAGTCTTCAATATCCGAACAGATAAGAATCCACTGACAGCAGGGGCGGTATCTTCACATTTTTCTGGTGCTATGAATTGATCGTGAGATACGACAACGACACCATCCTTGATGCAGAATGAGCATGTGAACGGTATGACAAACTAAGGTTCCTACCTTTGTTATTCCATTGTCGAGTTCGAGGGTTTTGACCCCGTCAATCAAGCCCCTAAGCAGTACAAATGACATGGAATCGCATCGGTCAAACCTCATTCATCCCATACCACGAAAAACTGTGAAGCGAGTTTTCAATAGTCTCGCCTCGGCCTCCGCGATGTCCCTAGAATTGCAGTGAGATAGACGGCCCGTCCAATAAATTTGTATCATACCTGGAGATCGAACACCTCCCGGACTGGTAGTGCTGTGGCTAAAACAGCAGCAAGCAGTGCAGTGCATAAGCCAACGGAAAACATCGTCTGCGTTAGGCGGAAGAAGCCTGGCAAGCAGAAAACCAGTCGCTCATTTTATACTGCTAGATGCGGTAGGGCACTACGTAACGCCCTAGTGAAGATTCTCACAGGATTGTCTCCTACAAGCCCTTAACGGCCTGGCGTTGCCTGCGAATGCGTATGCTTCCCACCGCTGACACAGTTCTCGATGGACGAACGTGGCTAGAGATTTTTCTTTTCTTCGATGCGATCATGACAGAAACTGACAGAAACATCACCTGACTGTCTAACGCGTGCGGATGAATTTCTGGTATCTCGAAGTGTTTGTGCGCAATTCGGGTCCTAGGCAAGAGATGACGAGAGATCGATGGAGCTCACAATACAGAACGCTCATGCGCGCTTTGAGACTTACTGCCAAGAAAGCGACTGCGGCATTTCGGTACCAAGTCAAAACAAAGAGAACTTGTATATGTGCAAGCACGTTGATAAAGAGGAGCTTGGCAGCGTCTGCACCATGCGACATCTTGTCCGGTGACAGATGATGCCAAACGAGTTTAGAAACTCTTGCGTTTGCTTTCTAAGTGCCAACTGTCATCTAGACGAAGGAGAGTATTGTATTAGCCTACGACGGCGGCACCTCCGCTGCAGGGGCATTCTCATCCTTCTTCACGAGATTTCCCATGCCCAAATTTCTCCACTCGTCACGTTCCATTAGACCCCTGGATGGGTCAGTTAGGAAGGTGCTGCATAACAGAGAGAACACACCTTGACATCCTACATTCCAGATAGTTCTTACTCTGTTCCCTGCAAACCGTCGACATGCTATCATTCTCCCGCATACATTTCAAGTATAACATCATCGTATCCTTGCATTCGCCTACAGCTAAATTAGGATTCAAAATATCCACATACCAAGAACTCGACAGACCATAGTGGTCCAAAGGGAAGGATCCACGGTCAGGTGGCGTTGTCTTGAAGCCAACGTTGATTGACGGTGGTCGTCCAAAGGACATGACTAACTGGCTCAGGCTTCTCTTGGGGAGTAAAAATGTCTCACGCTCAAAAAAACTATGGTTGGTTTGGATTTGAAGTCTGCTTTACGCGGTGAATGTCTCGATC
Source organism: Termitomyces sp. DKA19 (assembly GCA_018851325.1). NCBI lineage: Eukaryota > Fungi > Basidiomycota > Agaricomycetes > Agaricales > Lyophyllaceae > Termitomyces > Termitomyces sp. DKA19. The sequence continues at coordinate 75,509 of JABCKS010024869.1, read as the reverse complement.
TTACCTGATTATTCATCCGTTCTCTTCCTGTATACTCGTAAGACCCCTGGGTTCCGACGCCAACTCGACACATGGTCGCTTATTTGCCAACTACCTCCAACTGCTAAATAACTTGTTCAATACTTGAGCGGAATATATCGAAAACGACCCCTCGGTGGCCACAGCTCAAAAGACTGGAGAAAGAAATAGACTTATGTGAGATCTCACAGTCTTCTGACACGAGGCCCGCCGTCGAATAATCACGACAATTCTTAGTTATGGCCCGTGGATCCGCATTCCATTCGAATATTACCAATCAGCCTGCTGAGTGTCTCTGCACCACGACGATTATGTGAAATTATATCGGTACGTTAACGAGACACAAGAGTCGAATAATTCACAAGTCCCGAAGAAAATGAGGCTATTTTTTGCGAGATTTTCCTTTTCTTTTCGACGTCGATACCTCCTCTGGGTCAGATCTATCCGAAGATTCATCCTCTCCTTTACTCAAACTTTCCTCTGCTGTTCGCGGCGTGCTTTCTGCCATGATATGACTCGCTAGATTTGTCACAGCAAGCCGATTCCCTTTGAGAACAACTATCTCTCTCAACCACCCGTTTTCACGTCGAAGATCAGCAGCTTGACGTTCTAAATCCTCAGCCTGCCCCGTCAAATCGTTGACCGTCCTTTCAAGGTTGAGGATTCTTTGTTTCTTTTTGACTCTGAAACGTGCTAGCGAGAAGGATTTGAACGATGCCTTATCAAGGAGCAAAGTCACGACTTACCAGACGCTTCTGTATTCCTTCGTCTTTTTTCCTCGGCTGTCAGGATACGGTCAAGCTCTGTCGGTGTCGGTTCCGATGTCGATTCTAAGGTCGACGCAGACGCAAATGGAGTGGAACTAGTAGACGAGTGCCTTGAGAGACAACCAGGGCTTTCTGCGGGGTTTGCATTCTGGAGTATGGAAGAAAGTTCGCCGTATGGGTGTGATGACGAGCTCGCCGCTGAAGCATCTCTCTCCATCAAGGAGACATGATTCAGGTGTGTCTGATGGCCTTGATGTCGAGAAAGGAAAGGATTCCAAGGAAAGTCTGAAGATGAAAGTGGTGTGGATTGGGTATGTGGATGTGTCATATCTCCGCCAAGAAATGGACGATCATTTAACCCAGAAGAAGACGGATAGGTCCCTTGCACCAGGAGGGATTCAATAGAATTTGTATGTGACACATCGTATGCGGACATTCCCGCCCCAGCAATGACTTTCGCAAGTAGGGCGGCATCCGCATCTAATCGACATGAGTCTCTCTGAATAGATGCACTTCGGCAGTTGTCCACATATAATTAGCACATACCTATGTCATGGTTTTCAAGTTCCCTTGACTCTCGTGTGCTTAATGGTGACAAAGAATGGGCCTGTAATGTGTCACTTGTTGGAGAAGGACTTGAAGAATCATTTCCCATGTCAAAGGAGAACCGAGATTGTTTCCACAATGATAACTCTGCTTGAACTTCCTTAGAGAAACTGAGGGAAAGAGAGGGGGAGGTCAACTCATGTCTTTTGAGAAGATGCATGAGCACGAAAATAAAGTCCAAGTGTGGGTGTTCAATGATCATCCCATGCGAAACAAGTTACAGGGAAGACATAGGATAAGTGATATCGCAATGATTCGCCATCGCTTCTCAAAATTGCGACAGGTCTAGCCGGATAGACGCCACTCTTATTATTCATACTATTTTTACTGTGACACACACCACAGAAGACCCCGGATTCAACACAATATCTATCTCTGCGGGAAAGTAAGAAATTCCTCGATCGTCCAACTCAGGCGGATTTTGAATCATTTTAGAGCTGAGGAACTTTTATCTCTGACTCGGCAAAAGAAAGCAAAAATCCACCATGGGTTGATCTCTCGGAGATCTATCTATCTCTAAAAATCTAGCACCCACACGACCACGCGACAAACAAGAGCAATCTACGCACGCTTTCTGTGCAGATTCTTATTGTGTACTTTTCTTTTCCCTTCTCGCCCACGTGATGCTGACTCAGCATTGCGCGTACGCGTTCGGGCGTTAAGTGAATCTCCATCTCATCGCAAGTCTACACAATGGTAGGCCATCCAATAAACTATGGCGTCTAACTCGATAACTCAAGTTCATCAAAGCTTATTCGAGTCAGATCCAAGGATGGTAACTTCAGATTCGATTTACAGCCTACAACTGACATATCCGAGTTGCTCGCCAAGGTAACATCGTTCAGGTCTACGTTCATGAATCTGAGACATTCTGCGCCTAGATTCTTGAGACTACGTCAGATGCCGATCCTTCGAGTTTGACTATTTCAAATCAACCGCGCGGGAATGAAGTCAAGTTCTCAAGATTGAAAGGTAGAACCCTAAAGAATCTTGGACTTAAGTGAGCTCTATGACACTGATTTTCTGTTAGTACTGCTCACAAGCTCTCCAGTCATGGCGACCTTGTTTTTGTGGGGTATCAATCTAAGCCGTCTTCTTCGGTGGCGGACGATCACGTCTCCAGTGCGCAGCCGGCCTCAACGACGGACGCCACAAAACGACCATGGGAGCTTGTAACCGAAGATCCCGTTGATACCTACTGGCGCGGTCAGACTGGAATGTTGCCACGCGGGCGCGACGCGCAATTCTGCAAGCACGGTCCTAAAGGCATGTGTGATTATTGCATGCCTTTGGAACCTTACGATGCTGTATATCACAAAGAAAACAACATTAAACATCTCTCATACCATGCATATCTTCGCAAGATTACTCCCAAGACATCCGGTTCTGCATCTTCCTCCCTTCCTCCGTTGACGCCTCTCTTCTACAAGGTTAAAGTTCCGTGTCCTACAGGAGGGCATGCATCGTGGCCAGCAGGAATTTGTACCGCATGTCAGCCATCTGCAATCACACTCGCGTCACAACCATTTAGAATGGTCGATCATCTCGAAATCGCGTCCACAGATATCATCGAGCGCTTTCTTCAAGCGTGGCGCAACACCGGCCTTCAACGTTTTGGATGGCTCATTGGCCGTTATGAGCCCTATGACAAGGTCCCGATGGGTGTAAAAGCCGTAGTGGAGGCCATCCACGAACCACCGCAAGAAGGGGAACTGGATGGGCTGACGCTTGGATTGCCCTGGGAGGACGAAACACGTATACGAGAGCTGGCTAACTCTGCTTCGACCCCTTTGACTATTGTGGGATACATTTTCACCGACCTAGATCCAACGCCGGAGGACCGATCTAAGAATGTGTACAAGCGACACCCAGGATCGTTCTACCTTTCGTCACTGGAAGCCATTTTTGCCGCAAGTGTACAAAAAGCCAATCCCACTGCGTCGCTATCGTCACCCACAGGACAGTTTGCATCTCGACTAGTCACCGCTGTTCTAACTGCGACTGAAGATGGTCAAGTTGACGTTGCTGCCTATCAAGTATCTGAACAGGCTGTTGCCATGGTAGAAGCAGACATGATTGAGGCTAGCGTCGACCCAGGCATCGTTCGTGTGAAGGAAGAAGATCGAAGCCAAGAGACGGCACGGTATGTTCCTGACGTGTTCTTCACGTATAAGAATGAGTATGGGCTTGAGGTCAAGAAGAGCGCGAAACCTTGTTTCCCTGTGGAATATCTCATGCTGAATGTATGTCACACTTTATCCATCGCTTTTCTTTAACTCTGATCTCGCACCCATAGGTAACCCATGGCTTTCCCCAGAATCCGTCGCCCATATTCAGATCTACCCAGTTCAGAATCGAGAATCGTCCTGGCCTCGAAGATCAGAGCGTTGAAAACGTCATGTCCACCCTTCAAAGCCTAGACGCGCCTAATATTCCCGAAAGCCGCTTTGCTAGGCCTGGTGAATTCCATAAGAGAAAGGAGCTCGCGACTTACTTGAGTGACTGGCATCTTGTGGCCTTCCTTGGGTCAAGCCAACTACTCTCACCGGTATGCGTAGTTCACTGACTCTCAGTGAAATCGAAATGAACGAGAAAATCGATTATTAGGAAGATATGAAGGTGTTTATGCGAACTATTTCACAACCAGATCTTCTGAAGGAGCCGTCTGCGCTCGATTCTCTTCTTGTTACAGACGGATGGCAAACGCTCATGACCTTCACGCGGGAAAGTGCTCGTACGTCGGTCTCTTTTTGATCTGTCCTCCTGCTGACCTGTCCTTCATAGCAGCGCGTCCGTCGTCTTCCGTACCTGGAAGTTCGACATCTCACATGGACGAGGACATACCACAGGAGGTCTTTGACCAGATTGCGGCCGAAGAGGCCAGTCGCGGAGATGCAGGTGGTTCTTCTCTTAGGACCTGCCCACACTGCACGTTCGCAAATGAACACAGCCGGCCAGATTGTGATGTTTGCGGGCTGCCTCTGTAGTGATACTCAAAGTCTGTCCTATTTTCCAACACCAACATCTAATGATATTGTTTCTTTTTCTTAAAAAAAGAAAAGTCGGACAAGACACGAAATAGGTCTATATTGAATTGATCCGTGAGCTCAACGGAACATAAAACATGTGATACACTTGCACACGCTCACGTTGTGAAGCGTGAGACACTTGCACCTGAGGCCTGGTATCTGATTGACGAACGAGATTTATACGAAAGCCGGGTGAGTGCCATTTGGCGTTGAGCTCCCTACTATGTTTTGTGTACATACACATACTCACGCGTACACGAGCGTCATGGATCCGTCACCTTTCACGTGTCATATCATGAAAAACTCATCCGCTCTCATTCTTCTTTATCCTCATTGTACGCATACATTCACGGCTGAAAGCTTATCATTTTTGATTTGTAAGTGGTACAGCAAAAGCAAATCGTGTCATTGTCATAAGGTCCAAGTCGTCATCTCCAAATCCTGTATAGTGTGTGTGTGGAACATTTGTGCAGCGTGCAAGAGCAGTCTTGTGGTAAACGTTCCAATATGACATGAGGATGAAAGGATAACAAATAAAGGAAACTGTAGGAGAGGAAAGAGTTCCCGAAAAAGAAAATTCCTGGGTACACCACCAAAGGAAAGTATAAAATCGGTGTCTATTGACTGACTCGCGCTGTTACGATCAAAGTCAGTGCCTCTGCGATGAAGCGTTGCAGGGTGCGAAATCGCGGTGACGGAGTCTCACAAAGCAGATCTACCGACCAAATAACCACCAAAGCGCGAAACCAACACCAAACAGAATTCCGAGGGCGCGTGCGACAATCACGACCACTAGGGCCTTGCGAATAGCGGCGTAGAAGTTACTGAGGGCCGAGCCAGACCAATTAATTCTAGAGGGAGACATGGAAAGCGTATCAGACTTGCATATTTAGGCCATGTAATACGGTTCATACCGTTTGTCATTGGTTCCTCCCGAACGAACACTTGCTTCCCAACCACGCACAACCGCCCGATACCGCTTGCCAAAAACCCTGCAATATGCACTCGTGAGGAGAAGGTCCGCAACTCGGAAGAAAAAAGACATACCAGATCCAGAAGTTTACGTCAGGATAGGAGAAACGGGGGAAGACGCTCGCGAGGCTCGGGGCAACAACATCCACACGCAATGTTTCGAATTTGGCCTGATACGGGAGTTGCATCGATCCCAACAGCGGGGAGGATACTGTCGAATCGACATCCTCAAGACTGTCGAAGCCCGAGGTCGGAGTAGAGAAGATCATGTACGACATCAAATCAAGCGTCATGCCGAGAGATAGACCCCAAAGCTTAAGACTCTGGGGAGAACGAACTGGGACACCTTTTTCGAGGGTACTTTGAGACTTTGTGTTGACAAGAGGCGGCGTGGAGGAGCTAGTATCGAGAAGGATGGCGGGGAACTCCATTGTTCCAATTAGTAGGCGGATGAGGAGTCGGAGGGCAGTGTTATGTTTGGGTGCGAGACGAGAAGCAGCGTCGACAGTGACCGTGGACCAGCGAGACGGAGTAGCGGGTGAGACAAGAGACGTAAGGGGCGTCCAATGGAGGGACGTGGAATCGATGGGGTCTGGCAACGGGGCATCGGGAGTGACCTGGAGGAAGACGAAGGGAGAGAGGATCATGAGGAGGCGTTTACCGAGGGAGGTGGTGATTTCGCGGTCATCGAGCTGACCAATACAAGTGTATTGGCGTTCAGCGAGGTCAATACCTATCTCCTCCCATGTTTGACGCATGGCTACTCCACGAATCAGTGAGAGAGAACGGGACGAATATCTGACTCGGCGCACCGGTGTACAATCCGCCCTCGTCGTCGGGCTCCGTCCTTCCGCCAGGGAACGCGACATGAGATTCTTGAGTGCTGCGGCTACGTGGCTGGGCTAACGACACCTCATCTGCGGATGAATTGTGGCGATGAAGGAAGAGAATCTCGGGACGGGCGTTGGGATCGTTGACCCATTCTTGCTCAAAGAATTCAGAGAGAGAAAGTGGCGTTGGTGGTGAAGAAGGTGTAGGAGCAGACTGAGATGGAACAACACGGATAATGAGCGCGACGGCTGCTCTGCGAGGCTCTAGATGGAGATATGAGGAGGAGCTTGAGTGGAAGAAGAGATATACGGACGGGTTGGGGGCGAAGCAATGACTCGGGGCGGGGTGGATCGGATGCGATGAAGAGCTCGGGAAAGCAGGGGAACGATTGACGCATGTTTCTCTGTGGCGCAAGTTAGATAAAAGAAGTCTGAATAAGCAGGAAACTGACCTTGCGCCATTGTGGTTGGACCCGAGCATCTGCGCCCCAATCTTTTTATTCTGACGTAGCCTCGGCTCTTTCCGAATCTCCAAAAGGCAACTAGCTTCAAAAAGGCACTGCCAGGGTTCGAACCTGGGTTACGGGAAATTTCATTTCAAAACCCCGAGTGATAACCACTACACTACAGCGCCAGATAAAAGGACTTCACGTCGTTGCCACCACGTCCCACGACGCGCTCATCCTCAAATCACCACTCGTGCACCCGCTTAGCGGCCACCATTCATTGCTTTCCATCAGGTCGTCTAATCGCAAGGATAGCTCACCAACAACGTCATCCTCGCCATCTACAATCCTCACCACTACTACGCACTCGGTCCGACTGGGACAATAGAAGGCATATATTGCATCCCATGTTGGATTTGTCCCGCCTATTCGACGCGTCGCATGTACGACTGCATCATCGTATCCGAGGCTTACTTGCGCCACAGTAGTCAGGTCATCTGCGGTGGATCCGCTCGGGACTAGCTGTCGAGCTTCCGAAATGTGTATAGTGACTATTCCAGGGGCTACCATCGATATTAATTCATAAATAGATCACGCATCTTGCAGCGCGCATCTCACCGTACTCTGGAATGCTGCCTGCTCCTCCATTGCTAACTGGATAATAAGCCAAATTGACCAGTAAGTCTCCCCGCTGTTTCCCGCCCTTGCTCAAAGGGAGATTGTGCCCGCCATGGGCCATGTCCTCTTTCAAAAGCGATAATTGAAACTGCGTCTCTCCAAGCAGGGCATGTCGTCGATATTCGTGATGGTCATATAAACGCAAATTCAGGATGCCAGCTAATGAATGTATCACAATATATTTTGTTTCCATCCATGTCGGTTCAAAGCTGGATTGTAAATCGTCAAGATCTTCGGATCCTAGATCATGTTACATAGTACATACTTGTGATACAAATGCTTTGTTCTTGCGATCTCTGCTGCGTCGTTGATATGGATGCTCACGAAAGGATCAGGAGCGCTTCCTAATAACCTATGCCATGGAATTATGTGTGCGGATTGAATAGTCAGGCAAAGTGCACCGATAGGGCACATATATTGAGCTCTCAAGATTTGTTCCCAAGCTGGAATCGTAGCAGTTAGGATGGAAGAAGTGATGGCATCTGCCGCACTGAGAAAGGAAACAAATTACTCTATGTCATAGATAAGATCTTGTATCTTTTACCCATGATCCCAACGCCAGATCTTTCTCATTTGACCGCAAAAGATTACGACCATGTCTATGAGCCCGCAGAGGACACGTTTATCCTCCTTGACGCTTTAGAACAAGACGAACAGGAACTCAAGGATCTGCACCCCAGCATATCACTCGAAATTGGGTTAGCTCAAGTTGCATGGGACATTTTCTCTAAAAAACATTTCTCAAATTAACTCTCCAGTCCAGGATCAGGGTGTGTCTCCGCATTCATTGGAAAAATTCTCGGGCCTTCTGTACGTGCGTTACCTGCACCCCGATACGCGAGTAATCTTGGCGTTCACACAACCTCCAGTATACCTCTCCTCCGACATAAATCCACACGCGTGCACATGCACACGCGCGACCGGGGCCCAAAACAAAGTCAGTCGACTATCTCGACCCACGGTGGGCCTCAAGTCTCATTTGAACCGTCCATATGTAGGTGACGCTGGACGTCATTAACGCGAGCTTCGCCTCGCCGCTGACTGTGCGCCTTAAGCACGCTGTAGACGTCATCTTATTCAACCCACCATACGTCCCTACAATTGAGGAGGAGATGAATGACGCGCAGGATAGATGCGGTATTTCGGGTTCTTGGGCGGGGGGTACGTATGGGATGAATGTGACAAACGTATTCCTTGAACATGTCGAGGTATGCCCAATTTACCTCAGATCTCGAGAAAATTTGTTGATATACTCGCTGTATATCGACAAGGAGCTGATGTCGGAGCGGGGCCGTTTCTATCTCGTCGCTGTGGCGGAAAACGATGTCCCTGGCATCCAGGAACGAATGCTGAGACTTTATGGGCTGAGGGGTAATGTGAGTGGTGCTTGCTGAGGTGCTGATCTCTTTTTCTCAATACAAAGTAGATTATGTTAAGCCGCAGGGCGGGACGAGAGCACCTCTTTGTGGTAAGGTTCATCCGTGATCCTTCTAGATCCAAGGTTTAGACAATTGCGACACTGCCCCTCTTAAAAAGACAACACTGTAATTATGGTCACCTTGCCATTCCTAGCAGTAACAGTAGTGCAGAGCAATGAATTAAATGTATCAATAATGTAAGATTGCAAGGGGCTACATATACTGCTGCTGAAGATCATGTCATGTCTCCACTCGTCCTCCTTTCTATAAAGCCTCGGATATTCGCGTGCCCTTCCATGCGACCAAAGAAACATCGCTTCCCTGCATTCTCCCATAGAACCACATCGAGCTCCTTTGCATATCCAAGCACCAATTCATAGTCGGCCTGAGACGTAAATGATGTGTAGAGGTAACCTATCCATTGGAATTCTATCAGTTGATCTATAGCTTGAGAGTTTACGGCGACAGACCTTCTGAGGACTTGAGTCTGTTTCGCTCAAGCTCCCAAAGTCGTATTTGATCTTGGACCGTTACTGGTAGCAGGGGGTTCTGTAAAATATCATGAGCCGCTTTGGATCACCGACTAAGAGATCGCTGACATTTTTCCGCATCTGTGGGTGGGCATGGGTTACGAGGTAACTAATAATCTATTAAATAACTCATTGAGTGTGTATTTGCTAAGAAGACCCGAAGAAATATACCTGATCCGCTGTTATCCCATTATTGAGGGCCTTTTTGACACTATCACGAGTGATAGAGCCAACCACGAGATTTGGAAAGCGGTATTTGAGGGAGACAAAAAGATTGAGGACTGCAGTTCGTAAAGGATTGTCTAAAGATTCGTCAGAAACACAGCCAGTAAGTAGCTTTTTCATGTACCAGTATAAGCATATATCCGATAGTTGGTTTCCAAAACAATGAATCCATCTTGAGTTCCTGCACCTGTTCCTGTCGCCGTGGGCAGCGGGGGTGATGACGACGTCAGTGTGGTCGATAAACGTGTTGGACTAAATCGTTTTGACGATGGCTAGATGGCACTCAGTTCCCAGGACTAGGCCATGAACAGAAGGAGTCACCCTTCGCTGCCATATAAGCCCATAGTCACGCAAATCCTCTAACATTGCGTTTTGACTAATGCCCAATTTTTCTGTAGAGTACTCCTGATTCGGTCCAACTTAGAAGATGTGAATTACAATCGCTCGACCAGACTGACCTTCCCAAGCTGCATAGTAGACAACATAAACAGAAAATTCAGAACTTCAACGAGATCCATTTGTCGTTGCTGTGGAAAAGAGTCAGAACACAAAATCAGCTCCTGATTGGCGGCAAACCTCGGCCATGTCTAAATATTGGAGTAAAAGGGCCCAAAGCTGGTCATGTGGAGAGTGAAGGAGAAACTGGAAGCCAATTGATGTGATTTGCAGAGGTGATCCACTAAAAAGGTGTTGGAAGAGGACCGGAATGTGAGATAGCGAACTAACCGATGGCTAACCATCAGTCCACTTCGCTGAAGTAGATATAGAACACCCGTGGAAGGTTTGGGAGGATTCTGTCCTGTTCCGGATGATACCATATAATGAAGGATAGTCTGGCATGCACATTAGGCTGATGCAGGATTAGTTGGTCCAGAACAATAGGACTCACCTCCCACCTCTCCAAAGCATAGCCATCCAGACCTTCTACATCAAGTGGCGTGCGTTTGTCGTCTGGCTCTGCGGGAACTCCAAAACTTCCACTTGTGCCGCTACATCCCGGTTGAGAAAGTTTGTCTTCGTCAAAAGCAGCAACATCTCACCTTCCCGTAATTGCTTGCCTAAAACTTGTCTTGAATGTCGAATTCAGTGCAAGCTTGACTAGTGAATTCGGCACTATATGTAGTCGATGAAGGTTGCTCAGCGAATCGTCGTACAGCCTGGATGAGCAGAATTCATGAGGCCGCCCGGCGCGAACACCATGGAAGCACACATCTAACGCAACTGTTTCCTTTCACGAACAACCCATGCTGCCATCGTTGAAGCGGGTATGGCCGATTCAAGCCAGAGCAAACTCATGACGATTTGTCTTTCTAGGGGCGCCAGAAGACGGTATATAGCGAGACATGAAGAAGGGAGCTGATAGAGGCGAGTGAGCGTATTTTGGGACTGCAACTGCAAAAATGGTATGAGAGGGTGTGGAGTGGACGTTTTGCAGGCTGAATCGTGATCCCCACGGCGGGTGGACATGGTCGTTCCGGTGGTTGTGCTCAAACAACCCGAATTTGTCCAAGTCAACGCGCCTCAATGTTCAGACGCATCCCAGCAACAAAGAACACTAGAAAATACAATGGCTATTATATATATGTAAATGTATCAAATACGGAAAGGATCGACACCAAGCGAGTAGTCTGTGCTTTCAGTAAAATTCTGCCATAAGTATGGTATGCATATGTATCAAGAATGAATGTATCAGTGAGCCAAAAACCCAGGTAACTAGACGTTAACCGATCCACTGTCCTCCTGCAAACTGGCCTCGAAAATTACTCAGCGTCAGACACAATTCGACGAGATCGTCCTCCTATACTAAATCGCGAGGCCGAATGTGCTATGGACGGACTCGTCCCTGGACGCTCGCCCGATGAGATTGACACACGACTTCCACTAGGACGGAGAGCAAGATCATACTCGAGACGTAATCGTAGAAGACCGCCCGGTCGAAGCTCAAGGGATACATCTGCTGCGGTGACCCCACGAGGTTGGATATGGCGCCAGATCTTTAAGAACCATCAACGCAGTCCGGCGGATATAAGGGACAAGCACTCACATCGACTTCGCCATCGCCAAGATCCTTGTCTTTGCCTATGGTTTTGTGTTCGTGTATCCAAACGTAGAGCTTGGCCGCATGTGGTCCAACACTGAAATTAAAGGACTCGTTCCTGTGAAGCTTGGACTGAGAAGCCATCAATAAGCCAAGATAGCTGGCTCACTTACCATTCTGGAATAGTCGTTTTGGCAACATACTTAGTCTTCACCTCCTTATCGCCTAAGCGTAGCACGGTATATGGCTTCGTCTCGCCACCGGTCAAGTCTTTAGCATCCAAGACAGTGACCTTGAGAGTTCCAGGTTCTGGATTTCCGCTACTTTCGGAGTCATTGGCTGCGACAGCGAATGCTGTGGGATGATTCGTTACACCGACGGCCTGCGAAGCCTGACCTGATGGAAGGTCGCTCGTTTCTGGTTGCTCTTCATCGCGTCCATGCTTAAAGAGCCCCGTGACACCGTGAAAAACGCCCTTCCCTGCAGAAATTCCAGCGGTGACGGGAAGTGCTCCAATTTGTGTCACAGCCCGTCCCGCGGTTGAGAAGGTGGACGTATTTTTCCTGGTTTTCGCGATGATCGAAGGTCGGAAATTCATTCGGATACGAACATGACCTTTCTCCCCATGCTTCGGTGAGGAAAGATTCAAAGTACGTTCGACAGCTTGAAATGGTTCAACGTCCTCGAGGTTGATGTTTGCCTTGCCTAAAGTATCTGACGATCCCATCTGATCCCAGTCAAATACCTCTATTGCAAAGTCCGACCCTACTCGAGATGGCTATACGTTATCAGTCAAACCTTGAGTGAGGAAAGAGAACAATGAAGACACACCACGTCGACATCAAAGTTTTCGTTCCACTCAGGACTGAGTGTTTTCTTTTTGACTTGAGATTTATAAATCTTGTCACCATTCAGCGAGAAGACAGCATATGGATCGGATTTTCCTGCATTATTTACATTGTAGACGATGCGTCTGACCGGTCCATGACAACTCACCTCCTCTATCAGCAGCGTGAAGTTTATGAGCGTCAAGAAGCTCAACATGAAGTATTCCCTGGTCTGACAGAAAGACAAGTTAAAGTGAGGCTCTGTAATGGTTAAAAGGAACTCACTGATAAAAGATTCGCGAGGTTCCAGTTTGACGGGGACTGGGATATATCGTGTTTCAATTTTGACGGTTGAGACATTCTCATCGTTATCGTTGGCAAGAGTGTATGTGTGCACCGCATTCTGCGATTAAAATGAACCGCATTCCAACAGATGTCTTCAGAGGCAAACATACCAGCGTTGATCGCAAGAATGTCTTTGCATCTCCCTTCCATTCAGCGAGAACATCATCCCTATCGCCTTCATCGGCAGCGTTCAATCGTAGCCAAACTCGGTTGAAGTCAATCTCCTTTATGAACCCTTCACCAGTAAAGTCCCATTGTGCATGAGTACTCCGTGACTTCGTGGTGGAGAAGCACGGCCAGTAACCATCATTTAAAAGAACCTCCAACCGAGCTTTTTTCGCAACATTTCCAGATACGATATTAAAAACAATGATACCAGATTCTATGCAAAATATGAGAAACAACAAAAGGGGTCAACTCATGGATACGCACGTTGGGCAAGAAGTTCGTCCACACTCATGTTAACGCCCTTCGAATTTTGTTCCTCCTTGGGAGCAGCTTCCTGCCCTGTAACATTTTCCACCGGAGCAGGAGATGAACTTGTCAGTGATGTGTTCGTCGGTGTAGAACTCGCGGCGGCAGGTGGACTTGAGGTCCGAGTGGGTGACCTGATCGTAAGGGGAACAGGGGCACCATGTTCGGACGACGAAATCGATACATTATCATTATCCACTTTGGCGGTAGTATCTCGCTTGTCAAAGCTAACACCGTTGAGTGCCAAAGCTGGAATGAACACGGCGCGATAATAGAGTACCCCTTTGTAGGCATTCCCTGGCAGTCGAATGGGGTCAGAGCCCACCTTGACACCAATGGACTCAAATGGATATTTATCATCTTGAGATTGCTTCGCCAGATCATTCACATGTAGATCCACCGTACCAAGGGAACGATCCTGCGATAAGTGCCATGATGAAAGGGCTGCAGCAGGGGAAAGGGTGATACTCACTTTTGTAAGGTTCTGATAGTCCATGACCTCCAACAGAAGGTTCTAAAAATATTGTTCTTTAGCTGAAAGTTTCTTACGTTATCGAGTTGACACTCACCTGACGCAAGTTATGAACTAGAAGGGCACTAGAATTAGGCAAGTGAACATGTAGGAAAAGATTAAGACACACCAGGAATGTATACAATCTCATTCCATATAGGGCTGAGATCTATTGAGACAAGCTTGTCAGAACTGTCACGATGACCCATAAAAAACTATACCATACTATTATTGACGACTTCCGTTCGTGCCTTCACTTCATTATTAATCAGAACTCGTACATAGGGGTCACTCTGTGTATGGTGTAAGATTTGATGTGCGGTAATGAAAGAGGTAAACATAAAGGCTTGCGTACCTTGCCACCTAGAGTAGCTTCAACGTTCCTGCGCAGATATCAGTCGCAAAAGCCCTAGCATAGCACTCAGATGACACTCACTTAACATCAGTGGCCTTATCCAACGATAATCTGACGACTCCAATCGGTGGGGTATACTGCTCCGCGCCATGCAAGCTGCCTGCCATACTTAAAGGTTTCCACTCCGCAGATACCCTGATTTTCCCTTTTTGACAACCGCTCAACGGGAACCAATCTCTGCCCGCTTCACCCATCGAAGCAAGCAAGTCTGTGAGCTTGATAGACATATAACCGATAACAGGATCTTTCAGGAAGTCGCGATCATCGATGACCTTGATTGTAACAACGGATGATCCTTTGTCTGCGCACAAGAATTCGTGAGCCGATTCCCAGACGGGGCTGTTCGTATGCTTGAAAGCCGGAGTGGAATGCGAATGCTTCCTAGAGTCACCCAAGAAAACTTTTGCCATGGGGTTTAGGTCGCCCGAAAGAGATTTGGAGGCGTCTAAATCCTTTGCTTGATGCAGAACGAGGCGAACAATACCAACAGCTGATGGAAAAGCACATGTGATTTGTCTTGTAAGAAATAAATGAATGATGAAATCTTACAAGTTTCCGGTAACTGCTCTCCCTCTGCTGCTTCGAGAACTGGATAGTACGAAACATCGTACCTGAGCTCTCCGCGATCTTTACCGTCCTTGAGAATGATTGAGTGGATATCTTCCTGGGTTGCGTCGTCCAGAAGCTTAGACATTTCAAAGCTGGCGGAGCCCATAAGGGAGTCCTTGCGATGATCGTTGTAATCCCAAAGAGTGAGGACTAGCGATTCCTGGAGAGAATTGACGAGGATGAATTTGGTCTCATTCCATGTCGGATTGAACCTTCATAGAGAGGTAAGATAATTAGAGTAGTCCGATAGAACATGGACATACGTATTATTCTGATATTTTGTGCGAGCTAGTTCAGCGCGTTCATTGATGCTCAGTGTAATGTAAGGATCTGGGGTTCCACCACCAATCTTTGTTCCCTTAATACCACGGGCCGCACGGACGGTGACCTGGACAACACCGACTGCAGCGTCCAATGGTTTGCCGGAGAGCATTTGTTCGAGGTTCAGAGTGAACACGTTAGGGTCATACATCATTGGACCGAGAATACCGTGTGTCATGTCTCGAATAAACGAAGACAGCCCAGGAACCTGTAAAATTAATGAAATTCCTCAATTCCAGAAAATGAGGATTGACCTACATTGGCGATATCAAATCCGAATGTTTCTCCACCGATTGGCTTAAGGACATAGTCAATAACAGGTTTCTCCAGAAAACAAACGTCCACAATTTGAACGTGAGGGAAGTTCGCCATCAGCTTCATCCGAATACGCATCAAACCACTAAACGTGATGTCCTCCACAAGGATGGGCATGGATGCTGTGGCGAAACCTTTTCCAAGGCGGACAGACAAGATGATCTTTGGGTTGACTTTGTTCGCGAGTTGACGCGGCGTAAGATCCTCAACATCATTCGGGGTGAATGAGATACCCCAGTCCATCATAATAATGTCATCCGCGGTCTTCGGGAAAGTCCTGACTTTGTCGATGCGTGGCGCTTTAGTGCCAAGAGTGAAGGTCGTCAAGCGGAGAGAGTCTAGAAACGCTGGAGTATTGGTGCTGAGGATTTGGTCAGCAGTCGAAACAATTGTGGCGGAAAGAACAGGTTCGTATATGAGCCAAAAGCGGTCAAGGAAGTTGTTTATCCATTCGGCAGACTCGTGTTCTGATGCTAAGCGTATCTTGACCAATTCTCGTTGGATGTCGTCACGCGATCGGCGCCTAACGCGTTCTACTGATGTAGAGTAATAGGTAGTACAAATGGCCAGGATAATGAATACCCAGCCCCACCCGAAGTTGAAACGAGCAAGGAAATGGGAAGCAAATACAGCCTTCAAGATGTGAGACAGGGGATGCCGTAAAACGCCATGAAGACTCACGAAGACGATGATACCCGCGTTATGGAACCAATCACCATAATACTGTTCCTTAAGGAACAGGTCCAGAACACCCTTGTCTTTTTCTTCTCCTTCTGAGAGATTGTCGTCCCTGCCAGGCATTTGTTGCCAGCCAACACGATACCAATCAGGAATAGTGGGAGCGCGTGGCATTGTATACGTGCCAGGAATAGAGGCGGCCCCTTGTTGAATGGCCTCCGCTGATTGAGGTGTTTCAGAGGCAACTGTTTTACTGCCCTTGTCCGTGTCCTGGACAGTGATTGTGGGAATGGCAGCGGGCGGACCATTCTGGACAGGGAGGACTAGACATTTCATTGGATACTTAGTATGATAACCAACTTAAAAAGTTCGACAAACCTTGTGCCTGTGGTCCCTCTTGACCTGCAGCGACATTCTTGAGCTGATCACGACCTTTACCTGCTGCGGCCCCCTTTTCCACCGGTGAGGCTGAGGGATCAAATGTATGCACGGGAACGCCTGTTTCGGCGTCTCGCTTAAGGATTCCGTTTACCTCAGCCTGGCCTACGGAAGTCATGGGGGAGGTATGTGGAGCAAAGGAGGAGAAAAGGGCGCGTGGATGAGGCGAATTGTGAACCTTGTGGCTATATGAATTTTGGGACCAATCCTGATGTCACCAGCCGTCAATTTTGATGCATCAAGTTCGTTACGTCAAGTCGGTGCTGTGTCTAGTCATAAATGTTCCTGGGCAGAGAGCGACGGAACGAGAGAAATACGTATACCTTTCGACTAGGTGAAGTGTGGAGATTGCAGAGTACAGTTTAGTTGCGAAAGCTTTCCATTTGAGGCTGAAACTTGGCCAACTCGGCCGAATAGAATGTCTTAGTTTGATTGTTACACAGCAAGGACACACATCATGGACTACTCGTGGCTCCAATTCCAAGCCAGCTCAAGTACAAGTATAGAAGCGGACCATCGGCTCCCCATAGAAGTGGCCCTGTCAGACTGGATCAGGATCAATTTTAGATTTATTCAAAATCCAGTGGTCACGCCGGGTCACGTCCTGTAACGATGGCCTAGCCTGAATTGCACCACGATAGAACATACCACGTTACAATTCTGTGACCCGTTAATCATAGTGAACCAAGCTCTGGCAACTGCCGGTAATTTCAATCTCCGCGTCGAAGGACACGGCCCGCTACACCCAAGCCCACAATGTTTTTTCAACCGCGCGTAGTATGTCGATGTTTGGTCGTGCCGTCGTTGGGACATATGTCACGGCTCCGAAGGTGCCGCGCTCATCCAGTCTACTAGTTTGCTGTCTGCTGCACGCTGGACGACAGCTAACACGCAGCGAGCACTTGTCTAGAGCATCTTACATAGTGCAGTATCCCACTAGGCGATGAGTGCGCCATCATCGCTGCGTGATCTCTACATTGACACCTCATCGGCGTGGGCTTTCGTACCGCCTACAATTCCTCAGCCAGCAACAGCTTCCGAGCCTCTCTCGTCTGCTCCTTCCTACCAATGGTCGAATAGACCCTCCCACAATCCAGTTTTTGACCTCTCGCCATCGCTAGACCTCAGTGAGGTATCTGGTATAAATGTCATGAACCTATTCAAAGCACTAGTTGCATCTGCAATGCTTCAATATTCAAGCACCGCGATTGCCATGCCTTGGGAAGTTGGAAAGCTCTTGCTTCAGGTACAATGGGTTCCTCGAGATGCTGGCGAACCGGAGGAGCCAGAACTGATCGACGACAATGACGATGTGGTATTACTCTATCTCAAATTCACCAATCTCGACTGATGTGGAGACTTAGCTCAGCGACTCCTCAGAAGACGATTCTTACTTTGCCGACCCCCAAGCTGGACCCGCCCGTTGCCCAGCGCCATGTCCAACAGATGAACAAGGTTACATCACGCGTAGGTCCGTTTTGGAAGAAGGGACGCGACCAGAATACATCATCCCAGTTGGAAGTGCCAATGGTGTATGGGGCATGATCAAACGAATAGCGAGCTTCCGTGCTGAGGGCTACTTGGCTCTATGTAAAGGCAAGTGCACATATAACGGGTTAATTCTTTGGCGTTGTATGACGTTAATTTATCAGGCCTATTGACGTCTTGCATCACGGAGGTTCTTTCATCGACCATTCAGCCTCTCATTCATAATCTCTTGCAATCCCTCTTCTTCCCGTCTATGTCTCCCTTCCATCAACCTCCCCTCATTCTTCCTGTTGCATCGCATCTCATCACCGGTTTTCTCCTATCTCCTCTAGATCTCGTTCGCACCCGCCTCATTGTTCAATCGTATACATCCCGTTATCAAACATATACAGGCCCTTTAGACGCCCTTTCCAAAATCTTGCGCGATGAAGGTGGCCTGAAAGGCATATACTTCCATCCTCACCTCTTTATACCGACACTTATCGACAATGCTCTCCGTCCCATTGTGTCTCTTGCATTGCCGTCCATTCTTGCTGGATATCTTGGTATGCAGATATCAGAAGAGACGAACCCTGGGGCTTGGGCTGTTATGGAACTCGGAGGAAGCTGTCTCGGACTGCTCATTACCCTTCCCTTTGAAACAATCCGAAGAAGGTTACAAGTACAGGTGCGAGGCACAGCTAAACCCCTAAAAGGTTGCGTGGAATTGCGGCCAGCACCCTACAATGGTATTGTGGATGCATTGTGGCATATTTTGACAGAAGAGCGGTCCGACCTGCCCATCAAGCGGATAAAGAAGCGGAGAGGCAGTCAGGCAAGAAGTCTCAAGGGTAAGGAGCAGGTTTCACTGAACGATGATGACGATGCTGGTGAGGGTGGAGGATGGTTCAGGCATTGCGGTATTGGCCAGCTTTATCGTGGATTAGGAATGAGATTGGGCGCGAGCGCCATTGTCTTTTGTTTGGCTTTTTTTAGTGTAGAAGAGGGTGACGGTGGATGGGCGGAGATTTGATACGGGCAGGAGTGGGAATACGTCTTCAAAATAACTTTCGTATACTTAACTAATTGTGTATATTTGAATGAATTCCATGATCGGAAGTATGACTCGGTACCCCCCTTCGAGCCCATTTAGTA
This sequence comes from Termitomyces sp. DKA19, assembly GCA_018851325.1. Classification (NCBI taxonomy): domain Eukaryota; kingdom Fungi; phylum Basidiomycota; class Agaricomycetes; order Agaricales; family Lyophyllaceae; genus Termitomyces; species Termitomyces sp. DKA19. The sequence continues at coordinate 56,397 of JABCKS010024869.1, read as the reverse complement.
TGAAAGAGAGTAGTAGCATTCACAAATTGGAATTTTTTTGATAGACTTCGAGTAATGGTCAACACGATGTCAAGGGTGCGAGTATCGGATATGCTTTGCACTAGCGAAATGGGTCCATTGCCTTGATTGTGGCGGGGAAGCTCGCACGCAGCATGAACATCTTCCGAATACATAAGTCAGGACTCGAGTATAATGTCATAACCATAATTGCCCGCAGCTGAAAGGGCACGAAGACCGCTGAGCCTTTGCCTATTTTGGCAGGAGAGCACATTTGTGATTTTGAATTGCTTGTGGTGTATCACGTCTACGTGAAGAGTGCGAAAGGAAGAATTGCACGAGATATCCATCTGAGCCTAGATATTCTGTCAAATATTGTGAAGGCAACCTGGAGGAAGTGTTGCAGTTTCATTTGAGTTTTCTGGAAAAATCGATCGTAAACTGTGCAGGTGACCCATTCTGAAGAGGGGCAACGCGAGACGACTGTCACATTGACATCATTCACCTCTTCTGTTCCTGGCGTTGTACAGGGCCTGTTTTACATTGCTGGTCGTTGAAGCCTGGAAAACCGAGTTGCACATGTCAAGTCGTTTCAGACTTAAGTATTCTTGTAATGTCTGTAATTTTGGCTGAGAATAGGACAAGCATGCGGAGAGGAACCTGAAATTTTGAATTGGGAAAGATACGATTGCTATTGAGCTGGTACAGTGTCAACGGCAAAATGCCACGGATGGAGGTCGGCAAGGCCTTGACAATGAGGTGCGGATGCTAAAGGAATGTGAGGTCATCTCAGATTCCGTTGATTCTTGCGATGTCTATCATGCCGAGAATGTAACTTGAGGTTTTGAGAGATTCAGCAATAGGGATGATTCTCCTTGAGCTGGTGTAGAGGGGTTGACTTGGGCTGACTTGAATTTAATCTTGGAGGGTTGAAATTGTGAATCGAGCCGTTTATTGAGCGTGTGCCTCCACTTGAATTCAAGCTTTCAAGAAGCAGGTAAAGCGCTTAGTTCTTTGACAAAGAAAGGACAATGCATATATTGGGTATGGGAGCAACTGAAGCTTTCGTGACTGGTGTTGTTTGGCCTGCATGGAACCGGGGGATATTTGCGGCGCTTCGTTTGTTTTGTCCATGCCATTCTGCCCGTTCACCTATGGTTGACTATGCTTCAGCAATTCAGTCATGATACTTCCTTGTTCGTCTCCCTGGTATTGTTCCCTTCTACCAAGGCACTTCGAAGGGTTGACTTGGATCGCCCATCAACTTTGTATCCTGAGCTAGACGGGCTCTATCCTCCTCACGTGCAGAGAGAAGAGGTTTCGACCTGAGCTTCTGGTTTTAATTACCGAAGTCGGTCGACATCGTTTGAAATTCGAGACACATCATCAATATAGTTAGGGAGTGCAAGGGAGGGTCAGAAGTCATAGGCAAGTCGATTTCGACTCGCACTTAGCATCCCCCTTTCAAAAAGGTGGGTGCAAAGAGGTGGACAACCAACAAAAACGCTCGTTCACTCGAAAGATCAGGGTATCCCACACTTACAAGCGGCTGCGTGTCTTTTCCCGAAGGACGTGCTGGCAGATCCTTTAGCCATCACCTCAGTTCACGATACGACTCACCAAAGAAATTGCGAGGTGGCGCTGACGATGGGCATCTTTTTCAATGCATTTTGATAATCGCAACTTCAGTTAATAGAAGGCCTCTCTGAGATCTTGCTGGTGAGTTAAGTCTGTAAGTATTTTGGAGCAAATGTTGATGATCTTGAGGACAAGCTGAAGCAGTGTTCCCCGCTAGGCATTGGACAGACCGCATCGCAAGCAGAGGACATTTCAGAAGATCAAGATTCAAACCTCAAAAGTATGTGTGGCGAGGCGGTTCAAGAGTGTCAGGGAGATTGAAACAGAGATCTTGGACGGGCAAGTAAGAGCTTATCTTGCAATTTGCGTGATTTCCTCTCAATGCTATATGTTTAGAATTCTTTGAAGTGGCGTAGTTCGAAGAACTCTTCATTGACAATGTTGAGACTAGGACTGTCGTCGTTGTTTTAAGACTTCGGTTCCAGTTGGACAACGCTTCTTAAGGACTTGAGGGCACATAGATTGATTTGATGGATGCAATTCTCTGGATTGTTGTTGAGTCTGCTCGCTTTGACCATCCTCATCTTACGAATGAAACGTGGACGATATACGTGCTGAATTTCTGGTTTTAGTGGTGTGACGATTCACAGTTGAAATGACTCAACTTAAATCGGTCCCGACGCGATCACGTGCTTGCGACTATATCCATATATGGAAATCAAGAGTCGGCGTCGGTGCGTGAAGATGGCGGGATTTCAAAAGAGGGGACTATTCATTGGGGGATAATATTCGACGCGGCGGGAGACTTCATAGTTTGCGAGGCGAGGTACTTCTGAATATAAGGTGCGAGACACCAAATGCTCTAAACCAGGACCGACGGGTATCCTGAGCTGATAGACGATTCCGGATCAAAGCCAGATGACTTGGAGGTGTGAACTTTTAGTCTGTGTACCGACGGGGTATAGAAGGCGATGAAGCCAAGGTGTTGGTATTTCAAATATCCAGGGCACAGAGGAGCAATTGCGATGCCTATACAGGAACAAGATTTGGGCCTCAACCAGTAGCGCAGTTGAGAGAGGACGTTTCGAAGATGCAAATGACAATAAAAGTCGCATTTGGTAGTCCGAAGTGCATGGACCACAGCATCCAATCATTTTATGGCTGTTGACCAGACCTCCCTCGTCGTCACCGAGAAGCCTAGAAGGAATCACACAACCAGTTGTTGGATTCAACGCTTCAAAATATCGGATGATTCATCGACATGGCAAAGCGACCTATCAACGCCGTGCTATGATTAAGGCATATATTGACCTGGAAATTCGGTTATACTCGCTCGCTCTAGCCAACGTCTTCTCGTCGTTTTTGATGTATCGAAATCTTCTCGTGCTGACGGGTGTGATACCACATCTGCCTCCATTTGAATTTAGTCGTAACCATCAGCCTCGATCTCGATCATGGGCAACGGAGGCAAATTGGTGATCAGATATAGACCATCTCTTCCGTGCCTCCAAAACGCGAAGTCGCCGAGTCTGGCTATAGAGTTGTGACAGTAGGAGAGCGAAGATTTTGTGTTTGGTGATACGGCATAGAAGGTATGTGACCCTGAACCATCTTTTTCCTGCCTCCAGCATGAGCATGTCTTCTCCCAACGGCTCGCCTCCTCCCTACCCTGAACCAAGACCGTTCTCTCTGCTCTCGTACGATGAGACTACTGCAGTTGATGACGCTGCAGACTCGCTCCGACTCCCCTCTTATCAACAACGCACAACTCGTCGTTACCACCCGTATTTACGTATCAATGATAGACCAAAAAACTTTTGCTTTCGTTATGGAGTAATTGCCCCGTCCTTCTGCACCCCTTTTGATCGAACACACTTTCACACCTGTCGATAGAACGCGGTCTACGACGGGTCGTCTCCTGACATTCCGGTTCTTCCTTCTCAATTGCCTGTATGTCTTTTCTTAGCAAATGCGTCAGATTCGACTACAACATTTACAGGCAATATCCATCTCATCTGCTGCCGCTAACGTTCCTACGGCGCCCGTTCTCCCTTCCTCCGTCCCGGCTGTATATCCTGCTCCCACCTTGCCTGCCCAGAATACCGAGTTGGGACCTGAGGAGCAGCACCGTCGTCGTGTATTACGCCTCTTTCATTTGATTGTATGCTGCTGTACTTACTTACTTTGGTTTCAAACTCATCATCTTTGACAGCCCGAATTCGAGAGGGCCGTGCGACAGGTTAGTAGCGGCTCAATGTTAAAAATGCTGTGTTGATACTGAAAACTCCGTTGACATGGACAAAACTGCAACAAACTAGCCGGACTAATGAGTGGTCTTGTAATAACACCTTGTTCTTGAGCTACTCTGCATGCATGTACATCTGATCTTCGTACAGCCGTTGTTGTATCCAGGTCATACGAATGTAATATTCTGTACATCATTTCTGTATATGAGTAAATCACTGTAATCCTCGTAGTTATTTTACTCATAGCTATTGTTTTTTCGACATCACACAAATGTAGTATTCTGTACATTTATATAAATCAGTGTAATTTCGGATTATGTAGGCTGTCTGTATATCGCGAATAATACTAGAATCTGTATATCGTGAATAATACAAGCTGAGTATCTACATTGCGTAATCCACTCAGTCTACCAGAAAGAGCGCTGCTCTACAACGTAACCCAATATCCTCCAGAAGAGCCGTTCCCCAGAGGCTACTCGACAACGCGAGCGCGAATGCGAGCACCAAGGCGAACCAGACCTTCCCAGTGTATTTGATCTTATCTGTTTTACCTTCATTGCGTACCGTGACTTCGTAGTCTGCCCAGACTGGGCGCCGCAGCCACCACCAGAATTGAGCAGAACTCCCTAGGACAAGGAGACAAGTCAACCAACATGGCCAGTCATATTTGAGACTCTAAGATTACCTGGAAACATATGATTGACCCTTCCTTTACCGTTCAGACGATACCAGGAATTGCAGCCAATGAACACTGAACAAGAAAGCCGTTTCTGAAGGACCTCGTTATATCGGTCTGTTGCTTCGTGACTTGCGTCGATCGCAGATAAATTTCCATTAAGGATAGGTTCAATCACTTGAAGGCTATAATTTATCTGGATATAGGCTTAATGATGTTTGCAATTGAAATATCACGGAATATCCACCTGGACTTCCTCCGTGAAGATGACTGAGGTGTGGCCAGTAAGAGTGTTAGGGCCTGATGAGAGTCAATAATGTCATAGGATCGGTTAGAATGAAGATGACGGACCACCTAAGATGTATAGGTTGGGGAAACCTGGAATGCTGGTTCCCTTATAGGCGGTAGGCCCACCTTTGGAATCGTAGTAATCTTGGACCGTTTTCCCTGACTTCCCCTCTATATGCAAAGGGTACTTATCCTGTCAAGGACGCAAAGTCAACTTTCGACTAAGGAAATATAAGATCAAAATACCACGCAATATCCTGTGGCGAGGATGATGACGTCGAAAGGAAGATGCACTCCTATCGGAAAATATGGCCCGATCTAAAATTCAAGGTTTTAGGACAAACCTTTTTGGGTAATGATACCGTCTTTGACGATCGATCCGATTCCCTCGTAGTCGAGGTGTACATTATTTTGATGCAAGGTAGATAGATAGTCGGTATCGAATACTACACGCCGACATCCGAGATCTGATGATCTGGTTGTAAAACTCATGCTAGAGCGCGGCGATTGACATACGGACCGTATTTCGGAATAAGATGTTTGCGATACTTTTCTGGCGATGATATGCTGATATACCTCTCAGCAAGCTTTGGGAATGTAAGATGAAAGGAGTCAGCACTCAATCATGCAAGCTTACCCTTTGAATTGGTCGCCTAGTAATGCTATTTGAGAAAATTGCAAAATACGCAAAGTCGGACTGGATGAGAAATCCAAGAAATCAGAAACTGGTTTTTCGTTTATTCAAAAAACCCTTACCACAAAGTAGTTCAGAAACCTGACAAATCGCATATAGAGCGGAACGCATCGACACGCAAACCTGTGGAAATCTGAATAGTGCATTCGGGGCTGGGCTGATGTTTTAGGTTATAGTCTCAGGGGCAATTTTTTTTCCTTACTGGAGGCAACAACCAATTGGGTGTGCGGCAGAACTGCACAATGCGGATGTCGGGCGTCTTTGCGATGATCGGCAAGAATTGTGTCCTATTGTGAACATCTCGAGACTTGTCATAATGTCAGAAGGACAGGACAAAACACGCACGCAGATGCACCATTTCCAATAACAGCAACACGTTTACCATCGAGCTTCATATCAGCCCATCGCGCGGAATGGAATAGGGTGCCTTCAAAATCGGACAAACCAGGTATATCTGGAAATTTTGGGACTTCAAGGACTCCCACAGCGCACACCAAGATTTCAGCGTTTGTGGTCGACCGTTCCCCAGTCTTCACACTTTGAGAAGTAACATGATAACAGCTTGCGTCTGAATCCCAGACGGCCTTGATGACTACTGTTCCAAATTTGATGCGGGGCATAAGAGAGTATTTCTTAGCGAGTCTGGCCCAGTAATCCTGTATTTCCGGCTGAAACGGGTGTGAACTCGTCCAATCTGGATCCTGGTCCGTGGACAGCGAGTAGAAAGGTATCGGAATGTCTGATGTACACCCCTGGCATGCAGGGTGAGTTTGACAGGACTTTATGGATATGGGTACTCACTGGGTAAGTGTGCTCCTATACGGGATAACGCAGACGAGTTAGGCACGCATGAACAAAAAAGAAAGCAATCCGAACAAGGACGTACGTTCCATGTTCCACCGACCGCATCCGTTTTCTCAAAGATCTTCATGATGACGTCGATTAGAGAGTGCCCAGGTAAGGTCTAACGGCGCTTACAGTAAAGTTCTGGTACTCGAATCTCCGCTTGAGTGCAATGGCAAATGAAAGACCACCAACTCTGTGGTTAGGACAGTGAAACGATGATCAAATCACTTTTCTTGCAGACCAAGTCTGGACCCACCCAGCGCCTATGATGACTACTCTCGGACAAAGCTTTGTTTGGGACATTCGACACACAGCCTAAGCTCAGCGGGGTGCAAGATATGTGTGGGGTAGGGAGGTCAAGATACTTATAGGCCTTTTAAATATAATTTGGCTGAGATATCTCGGCGCATGTACATATAAGAAGGAAGTAAGTGACATTGACACGATCGCGAACTTATCGGACAAATTATCCAGAACGGCTTAGCCAGGTCAGATATATAGATCGAAAGGTAGCCCAGTTGTCACTGTCATACGGGCATTCAAGCGGAGAGCCGCCGCACTATAGAAATACTATATAGCACACTGAAATCTTCCATTCCTAGCAAAGTGTGTTGGAAGGCATAGAAGAATGATCGACACGCCATGCCGAATGCCGAGTGGTACGAAATTGATGATTGCAAGGTCCAAGTCTGAGTGTTGAACGAAGAGTACTGGATCAAATATTCAAAGGCTATGTCAAGAGCGACATAGCCACCATCAAACACCATATGTTTACCTATGTCCATAGTTGGTCACAACCATTCGCTTCATTGCGACACACTTTCGACTTTAGGATTTTGTACTCGTCACTTGCTCGCCGTCAACTCTGTGTATATATCCGGATTCTCGCGTTTTAGGAATTTCTTACGGATGGACAGAGCATTTGAATAAGGGGCCCGACCCGATCAATACCCTGATGAGGTCAAGTCGTGTGTCCTGGTAACATTGAACCTTTCTCACCCAGCATCTCGGCATCCCACGTACTCCACCATTTTGCATTTTCTGACAGCAAAATTGACTTGAGCACTCCACCGCTTTGTATTTTCTGACAGCAATATACCCTATGCCTTGTTGCCTACAACTTGGCATCATGTACCCTGGTAACATTGAACCTTTCTCACCCAGCATCGTGGCATCCTACGTACTCCACCGACAGCAATATAGTCGCGTGCGTGCAATTGACTTGAGCACTCCACCGCTCTGGGGTGTGCTGGCAGTAGCCGCCTACTTCACTATTTGGACTCGGCTGAATATGCCTTGTCTGCGTGGTTTGCAGCGTTGGAGTATAAATCACTCACTACACATCTGATCTCATGGTCCTCCAGGGCCATATATATACGAAATGCCCATGAGATGAGTAAGTGTCGTATTTGTGGGGCTGAGCACCACTTTCGGTGGAAAGCGCGTCTAGCCGGATAAGTCGATACGAGATTGTGCTCACTGAAAGACCCCGGCTTTGGCACGGCCTTGCTCTACATGGCGCTGGGTATGAGATAAATAGGGGTCGAATTTGTGGGGCTGATCACCGAAAGCGCTTCTGCCGAAAAGTCGAAACAAGCGAGATTGTGCTCACCAAAGCACCCTAGCTCATGCACGTACTCGGCTAGAATCTGTATATCGTGAATGATACTAGATCTGGAACTCCAAATTAAAGAAAAATACATCAAGCAAGAGCTCATAAAAAGGAGAATTGGAAATAAAAGAACAAAGCAAACGCTATATATAACCAAGGCGCTACCAGGGCTCGAACCTGGGTTTTGAGAATAATGATCAGAATCTCAAGTGATAACCACTACACTATAGCGCCAGTCAGTTTTATTTGTATGTTGTTTCACATAACGCGTGTACGAAACCTGGGCTGAAGTAAAATAAAGAGTGCGCTTGATGAGTGGTAGATGAAAGACCAGAAGTTCTTGAAGACACCGTAGCAATCGAAAATGACGGAATTTTAGGCCTTGGGCTCCACGATTGTTTTTGTCCAAAGTGCACGGCCATATCATTCTGTTGCTAAAGCCGGTTTCCAGCTGGTGCGTTTCCATGTTGGAGCCGACAATGTGACAAATTGTTCTCCATTGGTAGCATACACGAGTAATGCCTCGAATCCAATATATATGCTCTCGGAGCTCAGAAAGGATGCCATCTAAGTTAACGTTTTTATTGTTGGCCATTTTGTAAAAAAAATTGCGATAAGAATCTTTAGAGGAAGTCGGCAGATCCTTGTGAGTACAATGTGTTGCTCCTTGTAGTAGCGAACAATTCGTGTTCCTTGGTCTTTGTCTGAAATAGTCCGATTTTCACGCTTCGGAAAGGTTCTCTTCGCCTGGGGATATAGTACAAAGATATTTGCTACAAAATTGGCGACTTTGTGAGTACCGATGGGACAGTCGATCATCCAAGCTTTGTATCAAACGCGCGGTTGTAGGTGAGAAAGTATTCGATACCTAAGCATAGGGACCCAAGTTCTAAGTAGTACACTTGAGTGAATGGATGGTATTTGGTGAAGCTTACATATATATATATATAATACTCCCATGTAAAAGTATTATGTATGGTGCCGTTCAAATATTGACTAGCAACTCCCCATCTAAAGGTAGTCACTGATAGGAATCGTACATCAAGTACTCAACATGTATATACTTACATGCATGGACCATGTGGGTCGGCATAAACCACTAACCAACTAATGATAAGTAGAGGAACCATAGGTAGTGGAAGACCGAAAGCCATTAGATAATACATACTGCGACGATCATATATTCATTACAGCCACAATGTTCATACTCTCCTTAGCTCTATTTTCGCATTTACCTTCCCATCAGTCTCCTAATGCTGTTTCGCCCCGCAACCCTTGCGACATTCCTCTCGACTGCAGAAGTTGTTCTCTCAATGTCCTCCTCTGTCATGATAGGCTTTTTGCCCAATTGCCTGAACAAGGGTCAGATCACCAACCTCGAAGTAGCTGAGTTTCTGTAACACCTTTTTTTTTTCTTGACGGTGGGAAGTGGTTCGCCATCTTCACCATCGTCATCATTATCGAGGTTTGAGGAAGAATGACAACCCTTATAATTCTTGGCGGGAAGAATGACCATAGAATCGTCCGGATCCTGGAAGGATAATCTATCTATATTTTGTACAAGCTTGGCAACTCGCGTTCGGTCGCTTTTAGCTGTCGGCACTACCCCGATCTTGGGTTTCAACGTTTCATTTCGAACCGAGCTAGACGGAGGGATCCAATCTTCGTCGTTTTCTTCATTGTATGTATCGTCATCGTAATCTTCATCCTCGTCTACCCCACTACCAACCTCACTGGACGCTGCTAGACTTGTACTATCAGCAGTCTCGCTTTCGCTGAGCTCGGCTCCCTCGTTGTCAGAAGGAAGAGGCTGGTCAGAGTCGAGCTTCTTCTCCCGAATCACTTTGGGCGCACTCGACTGTGTGTCGAGGGTCCTTTGGGATTTGGCTTTACCCTTCTTAGCTAATGGTGAGGGAGATGTGCTTATTGAGGCTTCTTCTGGTTCCTCGTCAACCTGCGGATAACGCAAAAATGCAAGAACTCTTCACGACACTATAAAAAAATAGAAGAAAAGAGCTTACAAGACTCATTTCAACATCAGCTTCTTCGTCTTCTAGAATCTTACCAGATGGACGACATACAATCTGCTTCTTCACTGGACTTGCAAAGAGCCCAGATCGGTGTAACATGTCAATCTTCGCATCGGTTTTCAGCTCGTTTTGTTCAAGCTTTCTAGAAGTCAGTTGACATTCACTAAGACGAACTTCAGCATGCCTCTTTCATGAGTCGACGGGAGTACGACTCCTCCATACTTCTCATTCGCTCCTCCATCTCACGCATGACTTCCTCCCTTGTCTCGGCTTCGATGATGGCACACCGCATTTCCGACTCAAATAACTGTGACAAAGCTCAACTTCAAAAATACGGGGATTACAACACAACGGACCTGCAGACGCAAATTTTCGACTTCATCAAAAAGGGCGTCAACAAGGGGATTAATGGGCTCGTCATCACTTGGGTCAGTGATTTGTTCATCGTCCAGTTCATCTTCTAGATAATATTGATTGAAATCACTAGAATAGCCCATTGAGTTCACAAGCACCTTCGAGAACTTCCACTATGGTCTCCCTAGGCTTCCTGCCGTCGCGACCATCCACAGAAATTGTTACTTTCCTGCGAGAAGGTGGTAGAGGCACGATTTCAGGGTCTTTCAAAGTCAGGGGACCGAGCTCTTTGATTGTTGTCCCGTTCGTTTTGCCAAGTCCCTTCATTCGGTGGACTGGAGCAGGAGCAGGAGTCACATAAACCTCTCGTGCTAGTGCAGCGAACCGCATGACATGGGAATTTTCATCGTAGCCAGTGTCGTATGGATTCACGTTGACGATCATGACCTGAGGGGAAGTCAGTCAAAAAAGACATCAGGCTCGAGATATTGTGCCAACCGCCTTGCCGTCGCCAATAAAGTAATCCATGAGAGCCTCAGTGAGCTTACTATGCCTGAAAGGGATGACAGCGAGTGTTTTCTTCACATCTCTTGTATCCATCCTGCCATCCTGGCCGGATCCCTCGTGTGCAAGACTAGTCGCTAGCTTGCGTTGATTGGAACGCATTACCTCCATACACTGCCCTAACACCATAAGGGACTTGTTGATGTTGCCTGCTTCGCGAAGCCGATCGCCAGTAGTATGGGTATGCTTCGTTCGCTCGGATCCAGCGAGGTCAACAAGCGTTAGGCGGGAAATCTGAAGGGAAGTAGGATCCTGGAGAAGAATAAGTAGATACGTGAATAAAAGAGATGAACTCACATTTTTTTCTCCTCTGTGACCTCTGACCACCTTGACAACGACCATCCCGTGGCTTCGACTACTTTCGCTATTCGCTAATGTTCCGAAAACGCGTCGATGGAGTTGTCCCAATTTCACAAGTGCTTTCGCTTGGGATGCACTATGCACTCGGAGCTGTCGCAATCCAGAGATATATTTCCCTGCTACTGCCGAATCTCCATTGTCTGACGCGGGAGACGGTTTGAGAGGCAACGCAGTTCGCGTTAAAATCATAGATTTGCTAGTTGTTGCTCGGGGGATTCTACCGCCAGAATCATCGGAGCCATCCTTCACAGATTCAAGAAGGTCATACACCTTCTCGTTATAAACCTCAGCGTACGAGATCCAAATAGTATACTCATAGTTTCGGTCCACCTTGAGAACGGTAGGGTCTATATCGGTGTCACTTGCTGAGATATCTAAAGGCTGGCCAAAAACTTCGGTGAGAGAGGGTTCTGGGAGAACATGAGGTGGCTTTGAGTCGCTAGGATCAGCAGGTTCAACACCCTGTAAACGAACAGGCCTGAACTGAAATCACGATGGATAAAGTCTCTCTATCAAGAGAGAAAGGTTCTTACTTTTCCGCCGCCGTGTAACCCGTCAATGCTATTGAAGATCACGTCAAGGGTTCTAGGCAAGATGCCAGCACTTCCTGCTTTGGTACCACCTTGAACAGTATAAGTTTTTCCAGAGTTGGTGACGCCATATGTGAATAGAAGACCATTCTGGCCTTGCAGTACGTCTCGGACTAAGGGGAGTGTGGTTCTGGTAAAGAAGTCTGACTGGATAGTGTCAGGTGGGAAGACATGAGAGAAAGTGTATATGGAGGACGGAGACAGAGTAGACGAGCGAAAGCGTTCCGCTTTGTTCTGCTGCTCATTCGGATCTGCCATTCTAACAGTCGTGTCGGAAAGAGGTGTTAAGTATGGTTGAGGGAGGACTTCAACGTTGCCCAGATATGGTCGGATTCTGAGGAATGCCTTAAACATTATGAGTGGCGAGGAGATCATGAAAGTAGGTATACTAACCATAATGGGTTCCTGTTCTGTATCTCCAGAGATGGGATTCACCTGCTTCTTCGAAACTGTCTTTCGCGCCATCGGCTTGAGGTCAGCTTCAAATGAGTTTCCCCTGTTGACAAGCGGTCCACGTATTGCAGCCCTCTTCACTGTTGCTGCAGCTACAATGGGCGGAACAGTCTTTGTAGTCGCCGTTCTGGCCCGTGTTGTTCGTGTCGTCGTCGTTGCTGGCGCCGGGGCTGGCTTAGAGCGTGTCGAGGCTCGGGTAGCAGGTACAGCTTTCAAGGTCATCGTCGTCTTTCAAGTACAAGATCCTAGCTCCAATCCAAGCAAATCGACTGATCATGAACAAGAACTGGTCACGTGACTGCATGCTTATAAGTCCTTTCGTCGCAATCTGAACCTGACTGGAAGGTGTAGGATACTTATGGGTATACTCATGAGCTATGGTGAGATGCCCCAACGTTCTATCGAACAGAAAGCTATCATCGGTCTCTCAGATTCTCTAGTTGAAGGAAACTCGCGGATGTATCGAGTCAATGGTGAGTCGTCTAAAGAAAAGAAAATCATGTGACCGCGCTTCGCAGCGCGTCTGGCATTGTTTGTTCGCTCAACGAGGGTTTGCCTTCAACAGACTGCTATCTTGGGACCAGCGATGGTCGTTGGCAAAGACTCCCCCAAGAGGCGCAAATCTATTGCCGTTACCAACCAGAACAAACCCACTGTTGTCCCAAGAGCCAAAAGACGTCCCCACAGCATTGTTCCCGGAGATCGTCTGAGCCCATTTGCCAAAGCTCGGCGTTCACTCGTACGTGACAGGTTAATTGACACACCTTTTTCAATCCAACAGTGCTGTCAGGTTCCCAGAAAGAGCATCCTTAAGACCTTTACAAACATCCTACATAACGACAGTGATGTCCCGAATTCACACTCCCGGGCGGAGCCTGGCTTACAACCTATGCATTCATCTTCCTCTATTGATGACACGAATAGTCAGTCAATGGACATTACTAGAAAACTTGACAACAGAAATCAGGATAACACAGCGAGAGGGTCGTTCGGTGGACGACGTGTTAGTTTTGCAAAGAGTGTGCATGTTCGTCTCATCCAGAATTTGAAGAATAGCAAGGTCACGGATGAAAAAAGTGTTGATCATATTGCAGCGCCCTCTCCATCGGAGCAGTCTGACCAAATGGCACGCTCACCTACCAACGAAAACGAGTATCCAGGGGCGATCTCCAATGGTCGCCGTCGAAGCTCAGCGCGATATTCACTCGGCGAGGATATGGACATCACATCGGTTGGGCCCCAGGTTTTTTTGTCCGCAAATCATTCTGCAACTATCGATGAAGATTTTGACGTTGACGATGACTCCCAGATGGACATGACAGAAGTTGTTCGCGGTGACCTGATACGCAAACGGTCTCTATCAATGGGTCAAAGGGCTCCTCTGACTCAGCTTCCTCAGAAACGACAGAAACAGGACATACTTCCGTCCGATGACGTGGAGCAGTCGCAATCCTTTGAAGAATCTGACTCACAGGCACTGTCAGACGATCTTGACCACTCAGGACCGATGGACTTCACAATGCCACTGAGTAGATCTCAGCGTCCGCCGGCAGAGCAAGATGAAGTCTGGCATGCATTAAGACAGGTCACACATTCCGGGGATACGCCAATTGAACACGAACCGTCCTCCGATGACCCCGTCCAATGCAGCACATCATATGAAGAAGGAATGGATCTTGATGATGCTGTTCAACGTCTAATGCGTGCTCGTGCATCCCTTCCATCCGTTCTGGCTATGACTACTCCTGTTGAAGCTGAGACAGCCTATGATGACAGTTTCTCGACCGAAGACAGCTTCGAGGAACAACGGGAGCAGACGATGAATCTTAGTACAGTTTATGGTCGACCAAGCATTGGTGATGGTGATGATGGGCGACAAAGTATGGGCTCGGCAATGGACGAATCAGAAGTTTATGGCGCCATTGCTTTACCCATGCAGTCTACCCCAAGGCATTCCATAATACAGCGAGAGGAGCCACAACAGATCGAGATACTACCATCGCCCAAGGAACCAGTACCTAATATCTTTCAGCCTCCCTCTTCCGCTTTGTCATCGGCGTCAGCGGAAACATCGCGCCAGCATTCTACATTATCTGTCTTTACACCCCCTCCTGCCCCTACATCTCCATTCAAGGCAAAGACCTCGAACTCTGTGTCGGTTTCCCCTGCAAAAGCGAAAAAATCTCCTGCTCGCGGGAGGTTTACCGCTGCTTTTGCCCCACCTGTTGCCCGCCCTTCTCCCAGCAAGCGAGTTCGTCCTGCTGACGATGACCAAGGGTCAGGTAGATCAAGCCCTGCAAAACGTGCTTCTCTTCCCGGGAACAGAATCCTCGCCATGCCTTCACCCAAGTCTCAACCTGATCCCTTATCACCAAGCAAAAAGGCTCATTTGCAGAATTCGATTGCACCCTCATCATCTCGACGAAGGTCGTCAATAATCAGGCGACCGTCGGGCTATTTCGCGAAAAGAAAGAGCCTTGGCGTTGACTCAGGATCACAATTACTCTTTCAAGAGAACGAGACACCCATTCCAAAAACTTCCCCGAAGAACACTGGTGGGCCAGTTTTTGCTCGTAGTATGGATCCAGGCCCTGTGGATGCCCGACAACACTTTGATCAAGGCCAAGAGCCAAGCCATCGTTCTCGTCAAGCAGCAGCTTCGCCGACCATTACGAGGGGATTACCCGCTCCAGCTTCTCCTCAACAGACATCGGTCGTAGCTGAGGTCAACCCCGTCTCTCCCAAACGACAAGTAGTAGATGTTTCTGCAGTACTTAGTCCAGATGAACCTGTCTCAGTTAATACTGATGATCCCATGGAACTCGATGCCACAGAACAATGGATAAATCCAGTAGAAATCCACGAATTCAATCAATCCGACGATGTACGCTGCCATGCCCGTATGACCTGGAAGCTACTGACATTCACCGTCAATAGCCTCCAATATCAATAACACAATTTTTCGCAATGACAGGGATTAAATTTATGGACGGGTTAACCGCTCCTAGACGATCTATATATCCTTCCCAACAGGCTCTCCCTCAGCCACGAGAGCCCGAAGCAATACCTCTAGCAGAATACGTTGCAGCGATGGGAATGGACATTCCTCAACTAGCTCTCTATTCTCGTGTATCAAAGGATTTGGAAGCGTGGATCGAGAAGAGTAAGGCAGACTTCTTGCAGGCAGAAGATGAGGCAATGAAGATTACTCCCGAATTGTTCACCGAGTACTCTAGAGCAGATGAAGAGGGTCAGGCTGAGCTTCTTGTCAGTCTACTTGTTTTCGCTTTAATGAAACATTTGGAAACTAAATATCCGCATCTCAGCATCAACTTCAGTTAATTCGCACCAACACCCGGGCACTAGCGAAGTCCGACTGGTACGATTGGAAGCTACAATGGCTAGATGGTCTTCGTGTCACTGCCGATCAAACTTTCCGGTCCCTTGAAACAGTATGCAATATTGTATGTTTTTTCTTAGCTTTTCTCATATTTTTCAAGGATGCGAAAACTCTGGAAGCGATCAGAGCTCCAGCGGGTGACCTGATTCCCGCTCTCAGACTGGAGTATGAGGAGATTAGGAAGGAACTTGACAGAGAATCGGCCGAAGTCGCAGAAATAGAAGCCTGTGATCAGGAATATCTTAATGAATTGAAGGCTACAATTGCAGAACAGAAGTATGCCTTGACATCGTTTCATAGCGTCTTTGTTGATTTTCTCTTCATTTCAGCATTGAGGTTGAAGCCCTTCGGGCTGAAGTTGCTGAAAGCAAAGCAAAACTTCTCTTACTTCAGGAAAGATTAGGGGAGACTCAGGCAGAAAAACAAGAGACAAGAGCCGTGATCGATGAAGCTCAACGCGTCTTGCATCTGCAGAAGAACGGAACCCGCGCAGAAGTCTTCAAGTTAAAGGGTACGTCTCCTGCTCTCGTTCTCAAATAGGACTCTGACAGCCTCTCGCTAGATGAACTCCAATCTTTGGAGGACCTTCATATGTTCCGCGTGACCCAAGTCAATGCCGAAATATTTGAGTATGTCTATGCGTCGCAATACCGCGTCACTATCCCCTGCAAGGGCTATGTACCAATGACCACACAAGTTAATGTGGAAAGATTGGACAAGACGAAGTCAAGGGTAAAAGACAACTTTCCGCGCCTAAGCGATTTTCTCTTGTCCATGGCGAAGGAAGAGATTGTACGAGGGAGTGAGCGCACGACACGTCAGGTACACCATTCTTTATGTTGTCTATGCTGTCATTGGTTGAACGCCTGACTTGGGCAGATCATTCATCGGCTTAGCGACTACTGGTCCTCTTGTGCCCAACTTAGAGCGCAATTGAGGCTTCTTTTAGTCAAGTTCCCAGTCGACATCGAGATAATGCAAAGTTCCCAGACTGAATCGTCTGGCTTTAAAGCGAAAGTTATGGTCGTGTTTCCTTCTGTCAAAGCCAAGGCATTCATCTCTTTCATCTTCATCGGCAAGACTTTCAGCTACTGGCCTGTCGCTATCAATTCCCTACAGATCGAGGTTGAAGTAGCTTATGGCCAAGTCGAGTGAGTATCTGATGTCGCTCTGGGAAATTTGGTTGTGTGCTCATGATGGTTTAGCCGCGAAGTGATCGGCAAAGCCGTCGTGGACAGGCTCAGCCAAGCTACCCCAAAGGACAACTATGCCTGTCTACTGGATGCATGCATTGAAGCTCAGGAAATTTTTTATTAACCTATTCGATATCTATTTCTTGTCATAACCTTTATTATGTATTTCATGTGGATGTTGTATAGAACATAGTATATTTTCCTATGTAATAGTAGAGACAAGTGTAAACAATACGAGAGATACTAAAAATACAACAGCATCGTCAGGGGTTATGAAAGAACGTCAACAGATGATGCTGGAGAAATACTTGTTCAAAAGATCACCAAGAATAAATGAAATATACACACAATTTGTCAGTCATAGCTTGGGAGTTGACACCTCAGCCAAGAATAGTGACAACACCTGCATCTCTTCTCGTATGACGTCTAACTCTAGCTCAGCCAGTCCACGAACAGATGCCCATTCCGAAGCAGCAACACACGCAGAAGACGCGAGCACGAGCGAATCGCGCCGGCATTCAAACACAGCATCATGCTTAGCGCGTGCAAGCTCTTGTCCTCTGGTAACTGCGGTTTTCACCGCTTCATCACGCAATGTCTGTTCTTGTCGTAATTGATCTTCTAATTCCCTGGTGTATAATGTGCGTTCTTCATCAGCGCGTTCTCGCATCTCCAAATTACTCTTCAATTGCTGCTCCAGAATCGCAACTTGCTCGGAAAGATGCAATGTCTCCTGGCCTCGAGATTTCTTCAGATTATGAATCTCCTCTTCCATAAACTGCATCTGTGCTAACCGTTCCTTTGCCGTGTTCTCTGCTGCCGCGAGCTGCAAACGCAGAAGTGTGACAGTGGCGGCATCAACAGGAGACACTTCAGTGGAGAGATCAAATCGAATTGTTTGCTGGTGGTGCAAAGCAGGTGAAGGGGTAACGTCCGGGAGAAGGACCTGCGAGATAGATCCATACCCACCGGGCGAATTCATCGCACTTAAGCACGGGCTTTCTGGTATGTCAAGCTGAGCATGACTAGGAGTTGGTGAAACAATATCCGCTTGGAATGGTGGAGGGAATTCCGAGAGCATATGCTCTATTTCATCCTCACCAAGGGTTTTTGACGCCTCAGAAGCAAGTTGCTCCCACGACAATATAGACCCTCGCCCCTGTTTTTCGCCTTTTTGCTGGGGTGGTCGTAAGGACGATGACGAGGTTTCTGCGTCTGGCGGAGGCGGTGACAAGTATGAAATATTGGCGCGCATAGGTAGCAAGTTGGCTCGAGTAGGAGTCTGAGGCGGAAGGCGTTTACGTGTACGTGTCGCTTGGATTTTAGGCATTGCCGGAGTTGGTGCTGTTAACGAAGCGACTGGGGCGAGGAGCAATGCAACATCCTCAACTTCACTATCTTCGCTATCACCTTCAGAAATATGTGACATATTGCCAACGTCGCCCGCACCAGTCGGTGAATCGCCCATCGTATTTATACGCGAATGGCGAGCAAGGGGCGACTCATTACAAGAAGGCTGAGAGGAAGGACCAGCTTTTGAAGCCTTATCTTGCGTAGCAAAACGTGTAGCAAGGTTGTTCCTTACACTGTGGGTCTTGGTGGGAGTCCCAGTGGGAGTCCTGGTAGGTGAAGCCGAGGAGGATGTAGAAGTGGGACGAGGAATGGCCGACACAGTGGTAGAAGTAGGCGCAACCTTTGCTAACTTTGTAGGGCGCGTCGGCGATGTTCTGCTAGGTGGAGTCGGTGGTTTAGAGATTTTAGATGGAATCGATGGCGGTGTAGCATTGACTGTCCGTCCATTGGACCTTAATGCGGCTCTCTGAGGAAGAGGGCTAATTGGACGAGAAGCCTTCTCGGAAGAAGAGACAGTCATCTTGTCCACAGGTCGGTCCTCTTTCTCATCTTCAGAACTACTGAATGGTCGGCGCGAGCCTGTCGTAGGTGATGGAGACTTTGTAGACTGAACAATGGTGGATTTGGGGCGATATTTCGGGAGTGCAGAACCAATCGTCCTCGAACGGAGGGTAGTAGTGCGGACCCCTGTCTCCAAGGACGACTGCTCGTCCATGGAAGCTCGTCCCAGACCAGCAGAGACTCGCCGACGAGTGACCGTCCTGGACTCAGGAGTATCAATACGCTTCATAGGTTGATTGGGAGGTTTGGCCTCGCCCATTGATGTACGAGGAACAGCGGGCTTCAATGCGATTCCGCTAAGGCGGCGAGAGCTATTCTCTTTTGCTTTGCGTGCGCTTTTATCGATGTCCTTGCTGTTTTCCTTACTCATCACATCTTGCAAAGCTTTACTTGCGAAACCCAAAGATAGCCGAATGGAGCTTCTCGTTGAAGGTTTGTTTGGGGTGCCACCAACAATGGACCGTGAGGACTTGCTCATAGGGGTAAATAGGAAATAGAATGGTGGTATAGACGTGAAATGGTCGCTACTGTGATCGTGCGCGTAGAAACGGCGTGTAAGTAGGAGTCGTGGCCAGTCGTCACAAGTTGTTGCTTCACTAACTTCATCAACCAACTTCAACCACGACGCTTTCATTTGCATTTGTTTGTTCTACCACATAAACCGTATCTCGCCCCGGGGTAGGTATAGAAATACTCCCATTGTCACAGCATTGACACTCGCATACCATATCCCTTCCAATGCCAGAGCCCACCCAGGAACATCCGTGACCTGTGCTCTCAGGAGTATGAACGGTATCAGGAAGTAACGTGGCTCGACCAGAGGTGTCGGAAGCAGTGTGGGGAGAATGAACACTGGGAGGATTAAAGTCTGTAGCAAAGTTTGCTCGCGGCCTAGGTCATTTCTGTTTAGCCGATCACGAATATGTTAGGAGATCACGTACCAACACGCAAGAACCACGCCCAAGTACAAGCAATGTAGACTGGTATTAACATGTAAGGTACAACAGGATGGAACATGTAGATTCTGCGCCACAGATAAAAAGTATAATGTCGATTGTCTGCTAGTAGAAACGGGTGATGGATGCTTCATCAACGCAAATTCAGTTCATGCCATTGTTTGATGACTGGGACTGACGTTAAGTGTTTGACTGTCGCAGCCATTGCGATCGACATAGGAATCGTTATAAATGTTCGACTATGAAGTAATGTGAGTGTTTGAAGGCATGTAGAGATACAAAGATACCACAACATTTTATTTCCAAACATGCGTTGTTGTACGTCTCGAACAAGGCCGAAAGGACCACCAGGACCACTCATGAGTACTGGCCAACCAAAAGCAGTCGAAAAGGCAATAAAATAGTATATCTGTGGAACATGAAAGGCTAGGACATGATTTGCCTTGTCCCCTGTGAAACAAAATCAGCCAAGTTCCGTATAAGATCGAGTACCGCAGTACATACCAAGAACAATACCTCCATTCCAAATCACGAAAACTCCAAATATGGCCAGGATAAGCATGTACGGTAACAGCGAAGGAAGTATATCGACCACAATGTAAGGAACACTCAATATCGAACGAACCAGGTCGTCTGATTGGTAGATCAGCATTCAACACCCCCAGAGATAGAAATGACGTACATGGCCCAGCTGCAAGAGCGGGAGGATCATGGAGCTTTTTCAGAGGCGCAGCACCCGGAACTGCTCGCCTAAA
The DNA here is from genome assembly GCA_018851325.1 of Termitomyces sp. DKA19. Lineage (NCBI taxonomy): Eukaryota > Fungi > Basidiomycota > Agaricomycetes > Agaricales > Lyophyllaceae > Termitomyces > Termitomyces sp. DKA19. Next base: position 35,891 of record JABCKS010024869.1, on the reverse strand, counting down.
TCTCAGATACACGAGTTGGCTAGATGCAAATGCATACATAACCCAGATGACATTGTTTTGGCGAAATGTGCAGCTAATCAGGCCCAACTAATCCAAATGGATGAGTAAGGTTATGTCGGATGGAACTTCAGAGTGCACACCACAGAAGCCAGCCAGTGCCGATCCTGTGACGCGGCAACGACTGTCAACACGACAAAAACGAGACTTGGGACTTCTGTGTAATAGAAAAAGCCAAAGAACCATGCTATGGGAAAGGCACCGATGACCAGAGATTCAATAGTTGGAGAAAGGAGTGACGCCGGTGTACGTATGCGTTTATGGGAACACAGTAGATGCGTGAGTGAAGGGGGCAGTGATAATAGTGCCAGCACTGTTGTAAGCCTGAGCATGGGTAATGTGCATTCGAACATGAAGACGCGTTTGAGCAACAAGCTCATGATGTATCTGGAGCATGTCTGAGGCCTGTCATGAGTTCGGGATCTAGATAACATACAAGCCTGGTGGGGTTGTGATCTTTGGATCCCATGTCCAAAAGTCTCCGCGACAGTATGCTTGAGCCTGTGGTACATGAAATGGTTCGTCCTGCCAGAGATAATCCAGCGACACGTCAGCTGGAAACTCTGAAGAACATGCAAGATGTCTGGTACCATGTACGGCTCAGCAATTAGGTAATTGACTTCTTTGAGGACAGATACACAGACTGCGCAGAATAGCATGTAGTAGATGGCCTGAGCCATACTGACGGAAGTAAAGCAACCTGGAAGGGGAATTGTAGCGAGGTTACTTTCATGATCGGTGCCTGACTTCAAGTGTGATGAGGATCAAAACTAGCAGCTTCCACTGATCGCGTGCTCCTCACGAATAAGTACAGTGTAATGACGCTGCTTAAGACAAATCAGTCTCTCACATGCAAATTGTGTCAGATTGGCTCCAATGTCTGTTAGTTTATTACTTTATATGTAGTTTAGCTGTGTCCTAAGCTGTAGGGGAATTAAATAGAAAATTCCCGAGTTATGAAGGGAAAATGTGTCGAAATTGGTATATTTTAAGATTGTGACAAATCTTGACCACGATCCATACTCATTGTGGCTGAGGCGGGTATAATAAGTGTCAGGAAAACATTGTCTACATCTTAGGCTGAATGTTTATCAGGAAAAAAAAAAAAAAAACAGGAATCCATGGAGAATCGTGTCTACAGAGGGTTGGGGATTGTTTCTGGTGGTCATCGGAGCGTGACAACAAGTGCGATCAAATGCAAACAGGAGCACACCCGAAGTCCCAACCACAGGACAGGAGCAAGGAGAGCCCGACGACGAGCAGAATGTCGATGATGAGAAAGAGGAAGAGTGATCAATTGCCGGACAACCATAAATGGTATATCACAGCTGTCCCCACTGATTGTCAGTGTGACGTTTACTTTTGTTAAGTTATTATAATTCATAGACGTGCACATTTCATGTCACTCACTTTGTAATACCTCTATTCGATCTTGTATAATCCAATACAACTCAAATATCTCTAAAATTGTGATGAAGAAACAATACTTGGCAAATATCAAAATGTTGTCCCAACAAGCGTCATTACACTGTGTTGCATGCAACGGCTATGTATTTATACATTTTGGAGAAGATAACATGGTTGACAAAGTACAAAATTGAGAAATCCTAGTAAGGCATGTTATGGCAGAATTTTCCCCGACTTCCGCGATCAAGCGGTGAGGTCTCCAACAGGCCTTTCAGCCTGAGGGGTAATACGGGCTCCGTGGCGCCGCTCGCGGGAGTCTTTGTAGTCAACGATAGCAGACTAATTCAATATCAGTGCAGTAATTAAACGTAAACAACAGGTACTAACATGAGCCGTGATTCTGTTGTCCCAAAGGACGACAGTCCCAGGTTGCCATTTAACACGGGCTTGGTTATCACCGCTCTTGTCAATGTGATCATAGAGGAACTTTAAGAGAGTTTCTAGAAAAACAGCTTTATCTTTTTTCTAACTGAGACTGTCAAGTGAACGGCTCCTGACCTGATTCTTCACGTTTGAGGCCGACTATACGACGCGTGAATTGCCTATTGACATAGAGAGCCTCTTCTCCAGTGACCGGGTGTTTCCTCACGACAGGGTGAATGTTTTCGACTGGTTCGCGACGAACAATACCGCCTCGCCTTCCAGAACGAGAAAACTCGGCCTGTTCGACACCCGAGTGGACAGCCTTCAGTGTCCGAAGGAAAGCGACGAATTGGGGGGACAGTTTTCTGAGATTCGAGACCTGTGACGTGAAGAGAGTATCACCACCGGTCTCTGGCTGGGACAGTAAGAAAAAAGTCGTAAGACCGGGAGGCTGTAATTCGTAAGAGACATCTGAGTGCCACATAGTAGTAGTAATGCTCTCGTCAACTTCAAAGTTGAAAGTCGAATCTGCATCTCTGGATTTGCACCGGGCATTAAAAAACTTATTCTTCTTGCAAAACAATCGAACATCACACCTGTATACCAGATGGATCTCTGGATAACCTTCAGGATGGCCAGAAGTTGGGTGAATATGAAGCCTAACGAACAACCGAGGTTAATTCAATGAACACTCCTGTTTACTTCTGGCAAGAATCACCGTCCGAAATGCCTTCCCCAAGCCTTATAGAATTCTGGTCCTCTGTCAATGAACTCATGCTGATCTCTGAACACAACAAGTCCCCTTCGTGCAACCTAAATAATGTGAATCAAAGCTTGTGCAGGAAACGGAGCGAACGTACCTCAAGAGCGACCTGATCCCGACCCTCGTCTGACAAAGTTGCCAAGTTTACACCGTGCACCTCACTACCCAGATTAGGAGTCAGTTCCACCACGTTTGCATTGTCTAAGAAAGATCGGGGATTCGGATGGCTTAAGGCGCGGTGGCCAGGATCGACATGCTCGAACGGAGTAAGGGGTGGATAATGGTCCTGGGAGAAATGTGGAAGAAGATGAGCATAGCGATAGGGTTCCTCCTTGTTTTTCTCTGAGGGACGAAGTTTCAATGTTGTCGTGGCAGGAGTTGCAAGTGTCGTGATAGTAGACATTGTATCGGGGGGTACTGTGAGATTGACCTGAGGCCTACAGCTTCTTGCCTCAGGAAGCTCACTTTCTTAAAAGGATGTGTATTGAGGGAATTTCACCATCCTGGGACAGGAATGCGCAATACAGCGGCATGCCGTCGTCATAACCAATGGTCAGGAGGTATACATATGGAACTTTACATTTATACCAGAAATCATTCAATTCATCAGAATTGCGACAGCGTCTTGGTAAGCATCTTAGGAAGTTGTCCAAAGTCTAATTTGTCCAGAGTCTCATAACCTCGTTGAACAACCTCTAGATATTGATGACAGAGTAAGCTGTGTACGTGCTTCTTCTAGTTTCGAGCCCTCGGCTAGCAAACAAAGTAGATGCCCGAGAATGGATTTTATGTGGCTCAGAGACAGACGGTACCCATAAGGAAGTGGACAATAATAATGCTTGAGTTTTCTGCTACTTGGTTGGGCCCAGTGGATGGCCGAGGCTGCCGGATGGGCCGGACTTTGAAGGGTGTACATAATATGTGATAAGATAGGATAAGATCGCATCGGGTAGAAGACAATAACCGTGAGGATGCAAAGTGGCTTTCGGAAGTGGCCGCCTCATGGATGGACGCCTCGGTAACAATAATATGGACATCCAGAATACCCTTCCTTTCAAAGGCCTGAAATTCTATTTTTATAAATGACTTTTAGCCGGCCTTATGGTTCCAATCGTTGAGCAGAAAAGTTCATGTTTTTTTTGGGGCGTTGTGGTGAGTACGTTATCAATGTACAGACCGGACGAAACGGACAATTCAAGGTCCCAAGAGTGATCATGCACATCTCCAGGCATCGCCCCTGACATGGCCTGACCTGGCCTGGCATGACTTAATTGTCGCGGACACAACTTCCTGATATGTCGACGAGACACTATTGTTCTAATTGTTCCCCGATTCCGACTGTGGGCTTCGAAATGATTGTCCATGCAAAGTATATCTAGCCCTACGCGAGCCTCTTCATAAGAACGCCTGGTGCAGTGTTTAGTTCCCTCCCCGTCGTCACCCTCTCTCAGTTCCTACAATGGAGGATACAAGCCATGCATACTCGAATGACGCTGCTGTTCATGTTGGGATCCCTACTTTTCGACCTCGCCAGGTCCCTGATGTACCCGAGGATGTCGACTTCATCATGGACCACTTGAACGATCCCAATTTTGATCTCAAAAAGCCGCGTTCCGTCTATTCTCTCGGGTCACAGGGTAAAGAGTCCAAAGGCGATGATTACACGGAGGATACGGAGTCTCGTTGTGAGACTGACCGTTACTCTTCTTCACGTCCGGAGTCCACAACTTCCTCTGCTATTGAGTTCGACGAGTACGTCTAACGAACCTCCCTATTTTTGGTTTATATCAACATGCTTCTAGCGAGTCTCCTTACCCTGAAGTCCGTGCCGCGGTCTCAAGCAAGGATGACCCTTCTATGCCTGTGAATACCTTCCGAATGTAAGTCAACCATCCCTAAAATGGGTCATCGTACATATCTTCTTCTTTTAGGTGGTTCCTTGGGTTGTTCTTCACCATTGCCGTCTCTTTTACGAACCAGCTATTCTCCTTGAGATGTGAGTTTCGATTCCTTGTGTCTAGTCGTTCATTCTCATTTGTTTTTCAAGACCCCTCCGTGTTCATATCTGGTGTTGTAGCTCAACTCCTCGCTCTGCCTATGGGGAAGTTCCTTGAATTTGCACTTCCCAAGACTCGATTCAACACATTCGGGTATGTCTGGTCCTTCAATCCCGGCCCCTTCAACATCAAGGAGCATGTGTGCATCACCGTGATGGCCAATGTCGTCATGGCTGGAGCCTATGCAACGGACGTCATCCTCACGCAGAAGATCTTCTACGGTCAACAAGTGTCGTACGCCTACCAAATCTTGCTCGTTCTCTCTACTCAGATTCTCGGGTTCTCCTTTGGTGGGTTTCTCCGCCAATTTGTCGTATGGCCGTCAAACATGATCTGGCCCGGTGCACTCGTCAATTCTGCCCTGTTCAACACTCTTCACAACCAGTTTGGAAAGAGGGAGCGTGGGCACATGCCTCGTGAACGCTTCTTCCTTATTGCGTTGGCTTGCAGTTTTGTTTGGTATTGGATTCCAGGCCTCCTTTTCACTGCGTTGAGCGTCTTCAACTGGGTTTGCTGGATCGTTCCCAACAACGTTGCCGTTAATGCTCTCTTCGGGACTAGCACTGGCTTGGGCATGGGGATCTTGACCTTTGATTGGTCGATGATCTCGTTCATCGGTAGTCCTCTGGTCACTCCGGTGTGTATTATTATTCCTACCTGCGTAGATATGCTCATTGAAGCCTTGTAGTGGTGGTCTGAGGCCAACACCATCGTTGCATTCGTCGTCATGTTCTGGATTGTGACTCCTATTCTTTACTGTAAGCAGTTGACTTTTTTTTTTTTTTTTTTTTTTTGCAGGGAGCAACTTATTGATCCTTCAACGTAGTTACCAATGCTTGGGATACCGCTTTTCTGCCCATCTCTTCGACCTTTGCCTTTGACAACACGGGCAGTCGCTACGACGCTCGTGCTATCGTCACGCCCGATGGGTTCTTTGACGAAGCTGCGTATGCAGCGTACTCCCCTCTTTTGATGTCGGCTACCCTGGCGGTCGCTTATGGTATCTTGTTTGCTGCCTTTGTATCTGTCTTCATACATACTTTCCGTGAGTCATCTTTGGTTTCTCGGTGCCTGCGAACTGACGTGGAGCTTGTAGTGTGGTTCCGTCGCGACATTGCCCGAAGATTCCGCAGCAGTCTCAAGGACGAGCGGGACGTCCACTCACGTCTCATGCTTGCATATCCCGAGGTTCCGCACTGGTGGTTCGCTATCCTCTTTGTTGTTTGCTTCATCGTGCTCCTCGTGACAGTCTCTGTCTTCCCCACACAATTTCCTGCATGGGCCGCGTTGATTGGTGTTATCTTGACTGCTATCATGACCCTTCCGGTCGCCATGTTGCAGGCCATTACGAACCAACAAGTACAGACCCAGGTCGTTTATGAAGTCATTGCGGGTTACATGCTTCCTGGACGACCGGTGGCGAACATGATTCTCAAGGTCATTGGTTACATTGGCACGGCGCAAGCCGTGACTTTCGCCGGAGACATGAAACTCGGCCACTACATGAAGGTTCCCCCTCGGATGATGTTCAAGGTTCAGCTCGTGGCGGCATTGGTCAGCTGCTTCGTCGTCATATTTGTACAAGACTGGATGCTCAACAATATCGAGGATATCTGCACCCGCGAGCAGGCGGACGGGTTTGTGTGCCCGTCGTCGAGCACATTCGCGACTTCGTCGCTCGTCTTTGGCGGTATCGGCCCGCGGCGCCTGTTCAGCCCTGGTGCTCCGTGAGTTGCATCACCTGCCTCTCCTCTCTGTCTCGATCAGCGCTGACTCTATCACGACTATGACAGATACGCGTCACTCATGTGGTTTTTCGCGATCGGGGGACTCCTCCCCATCCCGTTCTACTTCCTCGCCCGCCGCTACCCCCTCTCGTTCTGGCGATACATCAACATCCCGGTATGCTTCGCCGGTCTCGGGAGCATGCCGCCCGCCAATGGGATCAACTACGCATCGTGGGCGGTCGTCGGTTTCGTGTTCAACTTTGTTATCCGCCGGTATCGCTTCAGGTGGTGGATGCGGTACAACTACATCCTTTCTGCGGCGTTGGACGCCGGCGTTGTGATCGCGATGGTGGTGATTTTCTTTGCGATCACGTTCCCGACGAGTATTGAGATATCGTGGTGGGGGAATAAGTGAGTGGATTTTGGATTTGGATTGGATTGGGGTTGCTGATTTTTCGATTCGTAGTGTGTGGATTGACACGGCGGACACGATGGGTGTGCCCCTGAAAACAATCGGGGAGACTCAGACCATCGGACCGCAAGTGTGGTCTTGAGAACGACGCGGATTTTATCATTATTATGGGCAGTAGCTTGGTTATCATTGTATCAATATCTCATTGTCACTCTTTTTTTCTTTTCTTTTTTCTATTCCTGCATGTTGTTCTTTCGCTCATTACCTTTTATATTCGGCCCAGAGCCGTAACAAATACACAAGTTGCTACATACAACAACGCCAAGGCATTCAAGTGCAGTCACACTCTGTATTGATATAGTTACTTCATTACATAGAACAATGAATATATCAGTTTATTTGAGTTACTTCATTACATAGAACAATGAATATATCAGTTATTGCATCAAGGTTTCTTTATACCAACGTCAAGCATACTCGATACCTCGATTTCAATACAGTGATATAAGGGCGGAATATCAAAAAAGTTCATTGTCAACCTTGGGCCTGCAACCCCCAAATCCTAACCTCCCTCCCCGTCGCGCCCCAAATCTCCCTGCCCTGTGCGCCAAAGACAAAATCAGCGACCTCACCGCCGTCATCGAGGGTGCAGAGCTCCTCCCAGGTCTTGTGGGCATAGAGGCGGGTGCCGAGGTTACCTGCGATGCCAAAGAACTGGGCACTGGCGTCATAGAGGACCTTGTTGATGGCGAAGCCGTCGGGGAGGGCGAGGGAGTGGGCGGTCTTCTGCTTGCGGAGGTCCCAGATGGCGGCGGAGGCGGGGGAGTCGGGGCTGAGGAGGTGGTAGCCGTTTTCAGAAAAGGAGAGGGTGTGGACGGCAAAGGGGGCGGGGTCGGGGGGGGTGAGGGAGGCGGCGATGGCGCCGGTGCGGATGTCGTAGATCTGGACGGTGGAGGCGGGGGTGCCGAGGGCGAGGAGGGTGCCGTCTGGGTGGATGGCGAGGGAGGTGAAGGGGTCGTCGGCGGGGAGGGAGCGGAAGACCTGGGAGAAGGAGGGGAGGTCGTGGATGGAGTAGGTCTTGTCGTGGGAGGCGAGGGCGAGGAGGGTGGAGGTGGGGTGGACGACGAGGCCGGTGAGCTCGGCGTTGTGGGAGCGGACGGTGCCCTTGGGGATGTACTCTGCGGACGCAGGGTCGAGGGCCCAGAGCCTGCAGGTCCTGTCTGCGCTGGCAGAGACGAGGAGGGTGGGGCTGCCCTCGTGTTCGCGCAGGGTGACGTGGTTGATTTTTTTGGTGTGGCCGCGGAGGGACGCGAGGACTTTGTCGGATTCGCGGTCGTAGAGCTGCACGATCTTGTCGTTGCCCCCGGTCAAGAACTGCGAGGGCGCGAGGCGGGAGACGGCGAGAGTGGTGATGCCGGCCGGCGACGGCGAGTGCAGCGAGGGCACGGTGTGCGTGGCGGCGAACGTGCTGATCTCGGCCGGGGTGGGGCACCCTGGGGGCGGCTTTCGCTTCTTGCGCGCAGCAGACAGGGTCTGGTGGGTGCTGTCGATGCTGGCGATGACTGCGGCGGGGAGGCCGTCGTCTGCGGGGGCGTCTGGCATGTGGACGTCGGCTGGCGGGGCGGGTTGCGCGATGCCCATGGAGGCCTGGACGTTGGCAAGGGCGTCGCGGGCGGCGTCACGCTCGCGCAGGAGGCGGGCGACGACGCGGGTGGCGGCGTCCTGGGAGTAGAGGGCGTAGCTGAGCTCCTGGCGGGTGGCGTTGTGCTGCTGCCTGAGGGCGTGGGTCTCGAGGACGAGGGCGTCCCACTCGTTCTGCAGGGCATGGAGGAGGGCGGGGATGGACGCGTGCGACGGCGGGCGGGGCGGCGCGTTCTGCGGGCTGGCGTCGATGGCGACGAGGTCCGCCTCGCTGAGCTTGTCGCCGGTGACGGGGTCCGTGCCGTTCTCGCCGATGTACTTGACGATCAGCCGCCGCTCGAACACCTTGCCCGACTTGGCCGACACGACGGGCTCGACAGGCGGCTCGCCCGAGATTGCGCAGAAAAACATGGCCGTAACGACTGCTTGTTTGTATGTCTTTGCGTCCCGCGCCCACCTTTATTTGCATCTCTTTGCGTCCCGCGCCCACCTTTATTTGCATCTCTTTGCCTGCGCCCGCGCGTGTTTGTTCCCGCGCCCCGCCCGCCATGCCCGAATCACAGCAGCGCCTCGTCGTCGCCGTCATCGACTTCCTCAGGCAGTCCGTCGCAGACGGCACCGTGCGCGACGACGACAAGGAGGGCCTCGAAGTTGCCAGTGCGTCTCTGCCCCTCTCCCCCGCCGCCCCCTCACCCATCCCCCCCAGTCCAGTGCATCGGCGAGGCATTCGGCATCGACCCGTCTGATCAGCACCAGATCGACAGCCTCTCCGTCAAGCCCACGACGCTCCAGAGCATCTTTGACGTCTTTCTCCAGATGCGCACCAAGCCCGCCCCCAGCTCCAGCCCCAGCCCCCCCCCCAGCCCCGCCTCTCCCGCCCAAAAGGCCCAAGCACAATCCCACAAGCAGCGCGGCAACTCCCTCATGTCCGCCCGCAAGTTCGACGACGCCATCGACGCCTACACCGCCGCCGCCGACCTCGACCCCACCAACCCCGTGTACTACGCCAACCGCGCCGCCGCCTGCTCCAGCAAGGGCGACCACCTCGCCGCCGTCGGCGACGCAGAAAAGGCCATCGCCCTCGACCCCAAGTACCTCAAGTCCTACAGCCGCCTCGGGTGCGCCCCGTCCCATCGCGTCCCATCCATCTCCCCACCACTGACCCTCATCTCCTAGCCTCGCCTACTGGAGCCTCGGCGACTCCCCCAAGGCCATCGAGGCGTACCAGCGCGGCCTCGCCCTCGATCCCCACAACGAGAGCCTCACCCAGGCCCTCCGCAGCGCCCAACAGCGCTCCGCCTCCACAGAAACCCCGAGTCCCCCCCCCTCCAACCCGCCCAGCGCCCCCCCCAGCACGCTCCCCGACATGGCCAGTCTGCTCGCCAACCCCCAGATGCGCTCCATGGCCCAGCAGTTCGCGGCCGGCGGCGGTCTCGCGACGCTCATGCAGAACCCTAGTGTCCAAAACATGGTTCGTCAGCCCGTGCGCCCCAACCCTCTCGCGATCAGCTGAGTCTCCTTGCTCTTTAGATGACCCGCATTCAGGATGGCAATATGCCTTCTATGGAAGAGCTCATGAGCAATCCTGCTCTCAGGGACCTGTAAGGCCTCTTTTTGTCTCAATCAACCTATTGCTCATCCTCGTGTTCCAGAGCCAGTCAGTTTGCAGCTGGCGCTGGCGCTGCGTCTGCCAGGCCTTGAGCCACGACGGATTTTTACGACTCTGCTAGTTTATCTATTAGACACTGAGATCTACTAAAATTACTGTTGCGCTATTACTGAGATCCCCCGCTATGAGATCCCATTCCCAAAAAAAAACCAGCCCGTCTCAATGAACCTTGCGTTGCATTTTCCTCGTTTTCGACGGCAGCTGCCGAGCGAGCGCCGGTGGGACCGTGGATAGCTGCGCCGGCTGTTCGTGTGGATGACCCTGTGGGACGCGTGACGTGAAGGAAAGAAAGAAGGAAAGAAAGTCTTGCATGTTTCATGTGATACCGCAGACCGCTGGACTGTCGATACGCTTTAAAGCAGTGCGGATGCTGGCACACAAAAAGCCGCAGCGGACCGTCCTCGCCGTTCGTCCCCTCGCCATCAGACTCGGGCGCAGAAGCCGGCTCGTCATTCTGGCTGCTCTGCCTTTGCGAAAACGTGCACGACAAGGCGGTCTGATAGTGAGCCGTCGAGCTGATTCAGTCAGAATCAGCCTACGGGAAATCACACCGGAAATGGAACAAACAGCTGCAAGTGGTACTGGAGTCCGTTTAGGTTCTGCATAGCGTCAGTTTTTTTTTTTTATGCTTTCGTGTGTTTGCAATCGCGTTACCTTCCATGACTTTCCGCAGCCCGCGAGAGCACATCTATAAGGCTTACCTATGGCAGATCGCATATCTGCTGCATGAACAATCCTGGTGTGCTCCAGCAATTCTCCGGACGTAGCAAAGCAAGCAGAGCCGACGCTTGCTTCCGAGGGCCAGCACGATTCTCGTCCACATGCATACGGTAGGATCGAAGGACTGCATGTAGAATCTTTAGAAACACATAAAACCTACCTAGTCCCACTTACTCTGATGTCAGTGTCAGCGACGAAGAAAGACGAAGCGGCTTCTCGGAAAGACCAGCGTTTCTCCCCTTGCGACATTTCGTGCGCGGCGAATGGCGTGCGGCAAAGTTTGCTTGGTGCTCATTCGCAGAAAGATCAATAGGAGACGGGTTAGGCGATGGGGACCCAGACAAGGACAGCGGGAAATCATACGGCGTAGAGTGAGTAGAGGATAGATCAGTGCCGAGCTGTCCGTGAGCGGAAGCTGGCGAGGCGATGGAACCGGGCATGCGAGGCGACCACTGGTGTACTTCAGACACGGGCGCCACAGTGGTATCGATCAAAGCGGTATTCTCGCTTTCGGGATATTGAAACACGCCGTTATCGTCAAAGTGGGCTCCCAAGAATATCTGCGACAAGTCAGTGCTGTGCATAAAATTGATAGGGAAATCGTCCTTTGACGTTTGGTCAGCGCTAGGACCGACAGGTCCATTTCCGTCGTATTGCTCGATGATTGGTGGGGAGGGAGGCCGCGATGCAGTGTGGACGGCGGGTGTTGGTTCAGAGGCCTGCGGGGCAACAGACAGAGCTGCACACAACGAAGAGGATGAAAACTGGAAAGGGGCCACGTCCGGTGAGATATGGGGAACATCAGGCGTCGGGGACCGGAAGGGCCTGTGATGAACAGGATCGTCTTCACCAGAAAAGCATGAGTATGCCTCGGGTGGATAGTACGGGTAGGTCGGCGTCCAATTTGTGAAATCGGTCGTTTGTGCTTCAGGTGTTTCCAGGATCTCGATCGGAAGAGGATCATAAAAGACTCTCGTCCGCCTTTTTGAAAGAAGTCGGTGCCTGAAGATCGGCCTGTAGTCAGCGAACTGTTTGCCCGGGAGAGGCGATGACATCTCTTGTCACCTATTCCGACATGCAAGTCCACTGCGCTGGAGCTCCTGGCCCACCTGACCCCATTTCCCCCCGATGCTCTCATACAGTTCCATCAGTCTTTTATCTTCCTCTGTGGTCCACTCGTCCTTCTTTAAAGCCGGGTCTAGAGCCTCTCGGTACCGCTTGGAACACGCGTCGTCAGTCCGACCTGGGATATCTCGCGCAATCGTAGACCACTTGCTTCCGTGGATGTTGTACAGGGAAACTAGTAGATCATCCTCCGATGTTGTCCATGCGGACTTCTTTATAGTAGGCGAGAGAGAATGGAGCCAACGCTTGGAGGGGTGGTTAGACCCACAAAAAGAGAATGAATGCTTTGTTTTCACCTTCCTACAAGCCTTGTTCGTCCTACCAGGAACAAGGGCAGCCACCTTTTTCCAATTCTCTTGTTCTCCGTAGATTTGGACAGCATTGGTCAGTAATGAGTCTTATTAATGATACAACATTATCAGCAATCGACGCTAAAGAATATCTGCATTAGCCACCTTCTTCTTCGGTCCAAGGTCGGCTGGGCTTTCGTTCAGCCATTTAAAACATATAATCACGAGTGCATGGCAAAGCAAGTTGCGGGGTAATGAGAGGTGTGTGACACTCAGAGTCACACTGCTCTGTTTTGGACAAAGACAGAGTCACGCCACACCAAATTCAAACACGATCATGTCCTTAGCACTTGGATATTCCTCAGGCGAAGATGAAGATCCAGCGATCCTAGCGAAAGACGCATTCAACCTTACATCTCTACAGCCAGCTAAGAAACCTCGTACAGCACCATCTCCAGCCTCAAATGAAGCACCCCAGGCTGCACCGGACGTCCTGTCAGAAGTTGGTGTTTATTTCGTTTTATGGCGTGTTCAATGCTCAACAGAGGCACTTTAGGATCCGCTGAACCAGACGTCACTCATAACGCGACCTACAGACACCCAGATGAATGTCAACATACCATTCAACGATATGATACTACCTGTACAAGGACCCCAAAATCCATTCGGTGATCGCAACCGCTTTCTCAACCAGAATGCACTTGCTGGCCACGTAGAAGAGCAGTCAATGACAGATCACGCTTTTCGGGCGCAACACTTGACGCACTCCATCCTTGGTTATTCAGCCAATCCTTCGGTCGACCCTAATGCCCCTGCTCTCTTGGGCTCCCTTGAAAGTGCGCAAGCTAATGGATTTGCGACGATAGATACGCTCCGTGCGACAAGAAACCAGCGGAAAGAGTTGAAGCGGAAGCGGAAAGACAAGGGCGATCTGGAAGTTGTAGACGGGGACGGGGCATACGTAGGACCCTGGGCTTCGTGGGAAGGAGAGGAGCCGCAGACAAGCTTCTTAGCTGGGGTAGAGGTTACAGAAGAGGGCGCTGACGAGCAAGAGGAAGAGGAAGAGGAAGAGGAAGAGGAGCCTGCGGTCGTCAAGAAGGCAAAACCCAAACGTGGTGCCGTCGGCCAAGAATCATCCGTCTTCCATGGAAAGTCTATGACCGATTATCAGGGCCGAACATACATGTCTCCGCCTGTTGCAGAGGCTCCCAACCTTTTGGCAGAGGCAGGCTCCCAGGACTGTTTCATTCCAAAAGTTTGTATACATACTTGGACAGGCCATACCCAGGGCGTGTCTGTCGTTCGCACTTTCCCTCAAACCGGACATCTACTTCTCAGTGGTTCTATGGATACCAAGATCAAGGTACGCACCTACTTTTGTATGACTGACGGTGGTTTCAAGACTTCTTTCAAGCTCTGGGATGTTTACACGCATGGAAATTGTTTACGTACATTCCACGGTCACACAAAAGCCGTGAAAGACGTTTGTTTCTCGAACGACGGGCGTCAGTTCATCTCTTGTGGTTATGATCGTCAGATGAAACTTTGGGACACCGAAACTGGCCAGTGTCTGAAGAGGTTTGGTAACGGCAAGATCCCTTATGTCGTCAAGTTCCATCCGGATGAAGATAAACAACACATTTTCATGGCTGGTATGTCAGACAAGAAAATCATCCAGGTGGGTATCTTTTGATAGTCACTCAAACTAGCGTTGTTGACATCTAGTGTTAATAGTATGACATGAATTCAGGGGAAATAACGCAGGAGTATGATCAACATCTTGGCCCCGTCAACACCATCACATTCGTCGACGAGAATCGAAGATTTGTGACAACCTCTGACGACAAAACGATCAGAGCCTGGGATTTTGACATCCCTGTTGTGATTAAATACATTGCGGAACCTCACATGCACTCCATGCCGGCCGTCACTCTTCACCCATCTAGTAAGTTCGACACACCTAAGGTTGTCTATCATCTCTAAGTCTTCCGCAGACAAATATTTCGCAGCGCAGTCGCTTGATAACCAGATACTCATTTATAGCACTGATAATTTCCGCCAAAATCGCAAAAAACGGTTCGCGGGGCACTCGGTCGCTGGATTTGCTTGTCAAGTAGGCTTTTCACCAGATGGAAAATGGATCAGCAGTGGCGACGGGGAGGGTAATGTCGTCTTCTGGGATTGGAAAACTGGGCGTATCAAGTCAAGATTGAAGGCTCATTCCAAGGTTGTCATTGCCCATGAGTGGCTTCCACACGAAACGGTATTTCTTTTCTGACATGATGTGATAATTTTTGAACTCAAGCCCGCTTTTCTTTTAGTCGAAAGTGATCACCGCGTCTTGGGATGGCCTTATAAAATTATGGGTACGTATATTCCATTTTCTCCTGTCCTTAGGCTCAACATATCTATAGGATTAAGTTCCCCGTCTATGTGTATCAATAGAACTATGACATTTCTTATTCATGATCTGGTGTCGATCCACATTAGCCGCTGTCTTTTTGGCGTACAATATCGCTTGCCAAAATGCTCAGCGCTCATGCATCATGTGGAGCTCCTGATTCCTGAGTTTCTCGATTTTCCACGTGGATTCTTCTTATTCAATGGATATCTCCGTCTCGAGTTCGCCGTCCGCAGTAGCCCGAAGAATCTTGCGACAACAAAGGTTCCTCGATCAGCTGCGTCAACATCTCAATGTACACTAACAAACTCGGGGCTGCTAGACAGCAAATGGTATCAACTATGCTCATTATGCACTACTTATAAACAAGCTGTGTAGCCGATCTCAATGGGTGGTCGAACCAATCTTCCGACGATCCTTAACTACTTACATAGTCTCTTTTGATGGAGTAGGTCTCGTACCTGTATGATTTACCGATTCTAGATTTGTCCATCAGGATACCTCACGTAACGGTACTCCGACATCTTTGGGATTCTTTTAGAGTGGTCAAAAGTACTTATCCTCTCGTCAGTTGGTTTTGATTCGATCTGTCGAGGCACAACCAAAGAAGCCTGTATTTGGCAGATGGAGATGAAAAAGTTTTTATTCGAGATGCCTGTCGACCTCGGAAGCATGTTCTCCGATTGGCCAAGGTGAGACATCATCGCCGTTTGTCGTTATGTCGGACACAACTGACAACGGATATGTCAGCAGGTACTGAATCGGAGCTTTTGCCGTCCGGCAGACTGACTGGGTCGTCTCAAACGTTCCAGCAATCCATGTGAATTTTTAGCTCTTCCATATCCTAATGTGGAACGTCACAACAAGACAAGTATACCAGCGGAATTCTGCAATCGAATTGATCTTCCCATGTCCAACCTATAAGAGCAGGGCAACTCTGGTCTGTTGTAGCCATCAATCTCTTGTATCTCTATAACAAAAATGCTCTTTATCGCACGTTCTTTCGCTATTGTTTCTTTGCTCTTTGTAGTCGCTGTCTCTGCCTTACCTGCGTCTACGGTAATTATTTATCGCTCTATGGGATTTATCACTTGGCCGATCTGTTCTGTAGATTGTTGACAGGGAGGCTGGTAGCGTTCGGGACTGGAAGCGAGATTCGCTGCAGGATGTTCCTGTGGACGTTCTCCCTGACTTGAAGCGTGAAGCAGGTAGTGTCAGGGACTGGAAGCGTGAGGCTGGCAGTGTTAGGGACTGGAAGCGTGAGGCCGGAAGTGTCCGAGACTGGAAGCGCGAGGCAGGCAGTGTTCGAGATTGGTGATAATCTATTCTTGGTGGGTCAATTAGAGAAAGAATCCTTTATCTCTATTGATTTGATATCTTTACAAGATACCGCGGCTTTGACGATGCCGTTCAACTAACCCATATACTATCCCTTGAATTCGAATCGCTTTTTATTATTTTTGTTCCCTAACTTCGAGTAAAGTAGCTATATTCTCAATCCTTGACCATATCTTCAATATTTTGATGTATCCGTACTTGACTACTAGTGTTAGTACAAGGACCTTTTAGTCGTGAACTGGACAAGAACATTACTAATTTACTACTTGTGTCCTGGATGGCGTGAGAATGTTGTTGCCTGTTGGCGCGTGGAAATGATCTTTGAATGTAGTGTTGAGTGTTCGACGCGATTGCTTTGGCTACTTACCACATCATGTCTTTCCTTGATGAGTCCGTCCCTCAAGATGACCAGATGCGCGATCGCAGTCGTATATTTGAAGAGTTCCTCGAGTCTGATTCACCAATATACAACTACAAGGACGATATCTATCGAATGCTTCGCACTGACCACACGCGCCTCATTGTTAACATCGACGACCTACGTGACTATCATCGCGAATTCGCCGACGGACTCTTGAAACAACCCACAGATTTTCTGCCTGCATTTGAGGACGCGCTTTCCAACATAGTTGAGCGTGTGCATGATGCTGAAAAACACGAAATCGCTAGCAAGAGCTATCGGATTGGTTTCAGCGGCTCTTTTGGCGACCATCACATTAGTCCCAGGACGTTGCATGCAGCTCACCTTGGAAAGATGATATCGTTGGAAGGAATCATCACCCGATGTTCCCTTGTGAGACCCAAGATGCTCAAGTCTGTCCACTACTGCCCCGAAACGAACCTCTTCCTTTCACGCGAATATCGCGACGCGACTACGTCCACATCCAATCTTCCTCCCACGTCCTCCGTCTTGCCTCAAACTGATGATGATGGACATCCACTCCAAACTGAGTATGGCCTTTGTGTTTTCAAAGATCACCAACGCATAAGCATCCAAGAGATGCCTGAACGTGCTCCAGCGGGACAACTCCCTCGCAGCACAGACATTATTCTAGATGACGACCTTGTTGACAAGTGCAAACCAGGTGACCGTATTCAGTTGGTTGGTATTTATCGGAGTATAGGAGGTGGATATTCGGACCATCAATCAGCTATCTAAACGGTCCAATATCTACAGTCTACTATATGAGTCTCTGGCACCCTCCATATATGGACATGAATACATCAAGCGCGCCATATTGTTGCTGTTACTTGGGGGCGCCGAGAAAAATTTGCCCAATGGCACTCATATTCGAGGAGATATAAACCTTCTCATGGTTGGCGACCCATCCACGGCCAAATCCCAACTATTGCGTTTCGTACTTGGTACAGCGCCTCTGGCAATAGCCACTACTGGGCGAGGAAGCTCTGGCGTTGGATTAACTGCGGCAGTCACTACCGACAAGGATACCGGAGAACGAAGACTGGAAGCGGGTGCCATGGTGTTGGCAGATCGAGGTGTTGTGTGTATCGACGAGTTTGACAAGATGTCAGATGTCGACCGTGTGGCTATTCATGAAGTGATGGAACAACAAACCGTGACCATCGCGAAGGCTGGGATTCACACGAGCTTGAATGCTAGATGCAGCGTTGTTGCCGCCGCCAATCCTATATATGGACAGGTAACTTGCATTCGCTGGATAAACTGATTCAAACGCTAAACTCTACGTGTTTCAGTACGATATTCATAAGGATCCTCATAAAAATATCGCACTTCCTGACTCTCTTCTTTCGCGTTTTGATCTCCTCTTCATTGTAACGGATGATGTGGAAGAAGAACGCGATCGTAAAATTGCTGATCACGTTCTCCGGGCTCATCGTTATCTCCCACCTGGTGTCGAAGAAGGTACACCTTGTCATGATATTCTTGATCAACCCTTATCGGTCGATGGTCCCAATGTCGCAGGAGAAGGGGATGCTATTGATACAAGCCCCTTCGAAAAGTTTGACCCGTTACTACATATTGGTATAATGAACTCGAAATCTGGGAGAACCACCCGAAGTACCAGTAGCAAGACGAAGAAAAAAGAAATCCTCAGTATACCTTTCGTCAAGAAATATATTCAGTATGCAAAGAGTAAACCTGCTCCCGTCTTAACGAAAGGTGCTGCAGACCACATTGTTCAGGTGTATGCCTCCTTGCGTAACGTTGATTTGGAAGGCAACAACAAAAAGGTATATAATATTGCATAACAAACAGATTGGAGCGATATGTTTACTTGGTGCAGACCTCCCCTTTGACAGCACGTACCCTTGAAACGCTGATACGTCTTGCTACTGCCCATGCAAAGGCACGTTTGTCATCAAAAGTCGAGGAAGCCGATGCGAAACAAGCTGAGGAAATTATGCGGTTCGCGTTATTCAAGGAAGTACCCAAAAGGCAAAGGAGGAAGAAGCGAAAGTTGAATGATGGTGGTGCCGCTCGAAAAGGTGAAGATCAAGATGGATCTGAAGATGCAAGTGATGAAAGTGACGATGAAATGGATGCTCCGGTAGAGAGAATGAAGATGCCTCCACATAACGCTCCTTCACCATCACGCAGTCAATTAATTCAAGATCCCGTATGGGGAGATGAGGGTCAAGATGCTCAGATGGATACCAGTCAGACGGCAATTATTTCAGACCCAGGAAGTGATGGAAAGATTCGTCCTGAGAGGTTTGTTACATGTTGGGACCTTCAGTGGCACTGATTTTACTTCTTCAACAGGTTACAGCTTTTCCGATCTCGATTGGCTAACACATTCGCAACGCTATTACAGGACGATGAGCAGATCTTTTTGACGGACCTTCTAAAGTTCATCAATGAGGGACTGACGACTGACAACCTCTTTGGGACAGCAGAAGCTACTGAGGCTTGTCAGGTGATGCAAGACAATGAGGAGTTGATGATTAGTGATGGGATCGTTTATAAGATATGATTGAAGATAGTAGATTCTTCGTTTCTGCTTCTCGGTGTGATCAAACGCATCTTAGTTTTGGTGTATCTTTAGAATGATGTATTATTATTCTATTGCAGCTTTCTTGGGCAATCTCTTGGTTTCAAACACGTCCGCACTGCATCTATCCACGCAGGTGATATACAAAAGAACACAAAGTTTCACTAGATTTCTTGTTCTACATGTATGACACTCTAGACGATGTAGATGTGTACTCGCAGAAGTAGAAGCAATAACCGCTTCATTTGGCAAACCTTTAGATGAGATATCAGGGCATTCTCGGCAATTGATAGTGCTCAGCTAAAACTCGAGCAATCAGGTTGACACTGGTTCGGCAGCCACGAGACCCGTAAAGATATGCTGCTGTTAGATACATCCCAAACTGTGACGATATAAGGCAAGAGAACCCCGAATCCTTAACATAGTTACTCCGAGCTCGTAATGCCCCCCTTGGGCATCTCCGAGTCCGCCATGTCTTCCAAAATTCAGGGAGAAGAATGGTTGCAAATACATATAGATGGTGTCTGCGATTGTGAGCGACAATGGCACCTCTCCTACGGAGTGGGGAGCTTGCTGTATCTGAGAATTGCGACGTTGCACGTGTTTGGCTTTATCCTCCTCTTCTTAACATGGTTTGGCAGAATTTCGAACTCCGTCAGCAAGAAGCGGACGCATTGCGTGTACA
Source organism: Termitomyces sp. DKA19 (assembly GCA_018851325.1). Classification (NCBI taxonomy): domain Eukaryota; kingdom Fungi; phylum Basidiomycota; class Agaricomycetes; order Agaricales; family Lyophyllaceae; genus Termitomyces; species Termitomyces sp. DKA19. Next base: position 16,201 of record JABCKS010024869.1, on the reverse strand, counting down.
CACGTGACCTGGGTGAAATTCCCACACCCACAAAATGCCTTCGAAACTACGTAAACAGGCCTAAATTGTCAGTCGCTGACAAATCATCCACAATTTCGGCCTATCTAAATTAAGACAGAAAAATTGTCTTCTCTGTCGCCGAGAGACTATGTGTCGAAACAATACTCAAAAAGCTTGCATCTGGCTTCATCTCTCGCACGCGACCTGTAAAGACATCCTTCAATTCCTCCAAGTGGCTTCTGCGATCAACATGTTGTCACAGTCATCCCCGTTCTTCGTGGCGGCTAGCCAAGTAATATCTATCCCATGTCAAGAAATTTGATTTTGAAGTGGATACACAAGTCTGAAATAAACTTTCTGTCTGATTAGATGAAACAAAAGTGTGTCCGTACACCTCACGTACTTCTTAATATATGAATCTTGCGAGGTTTTTTTTCTCTCTTTTTCCAAGACTATGTGAGATCTAGATATTGAACTTCTGGGAATCCCGCTATAACGGTTCTACTGCCAGGGTTGCATAGATTTATAACGTGGCATATGTTCTGATCGAATAGGTCAGTACTTGATTGGTTTGTATAGTCATTCAATCTCCAAAATCCGTGGCCAGAAGACTCGGGGTTTCCTTCTACATACGTCTCAGACATGGCTTGCTATATCAGTTTCGTGTACTTACCCTACCAAAAATCATCCGCGCCCTCCCGTGTTTTGGGGTGGGTATGCAAAACTATTGCATACGGGTAGTTCGGAGTTATTGGTGTGAAAACAAGACCGTGCAGAAAAACACGAGTGCCAGATTGTGGGAAAGCCCACCAGCGCTGTAATCAGCGCGTTATCTCTCGCTGACAAAACAGCCCTTGTGACGGAATCATGACCCGCCTCTCGTCTCCATCGACTCCAGACAGCTCTCCCTCATCGTCACGACTAAGTCGATCCCACTAATCAACAGTTCTACCGACGCAGGGCCCCGTCTCGACCGGTACGATGTATTAAAAGTATTTTACATTACTCACCTCTCATTACTCTACTTACAATTTTCAGTCTATTCTTATAACGATCGACTTATTTTCTGATCTAATTTCACCCGTGGCTAGGTATATAAAGAGTCCTTTGTACACCCTAGCTACAGAGAGAGAAATTCGAGCACTTATAACAGTCTCTCGAGTGAACTCTACCTTATTTTCTCGTGTGACTAGCCCGTTATCTACGTTTGCATCACAGCGCTACTTCCAAAAAAACGATTCACGTGAGAAAATATGTGCACAACTTATAAATACTTGCTTCGGACAGTTGATGTGGAATGATTGAAGTAACCATCTCAATGACGGTCCGAACCAAGCCGTTACTGAGTACTGAGCTTGTACTTATCCGGTGTACAGAGAGGTTGTCATGAGCAACGCAATCTTAATGATCTTTCGGCACACCGTCTTACTCACGCCCCTCAAATCTGACTCAATATTCCATGTATCTCTGGTTGTCCTCTCAATTGAATTTCGATGCAACATCGTGCATGTCTCAATTTGCAAGTGTTGAAATGTCTGGTGTCGACCTTTTGTACTGGATCGGTTTGCGTCCTTAAGCGTTCATGTCTAAATTGACAATGTACGATTATCAATAACCAAATGGAGTGTATCTTATGATCCTTTATGTCAACATAAGAGGAGAAATCACTTTACAACCATAATGGCAGACTTTGGTGTAGGGGTGGCTAGTGGTATGGCTGTTGAAATTGTCAAATCGATAGTTGCTTTTGCGAAGGTCAGAGATTCGACGGGTCCCTAGTTGCGCATATCTAACGTCCCCACAAGGAAGTACAAATCAATAGAGCTCAAGCTAAACAGCTGAGCGAAAACTGCGAATCCATGCTCAACCAGTACAACCTGAATTTCGAGAGAGCTATGGCAGACAGGGAGGGCCTCGCTCGTGGCGATTCGTATCATACGTGAGTATTACCTTGAATTCATTGACAAATCCTTGAATATTTGTCAAGCCTGCAGGAATCGTATAGGGACTTCATGGCGTCAGCTTTCTTGGTTCCGATCTTCAAAATAAAGTCTCATTTCAAGTCGTAGGGTTCTTCGAACTCTCGAAACTGAGATGAAAAAGTGGGCCAAGCTCAGCTTTTGGCAGAGACTTGCCCAGAAAAGAGAGATGGAAATTTCTATTCAAACGTTTGACAGTAGACTAGATGAAGCATGGAAGGTGTATCAGGTTTGATTGTCCTTCATATGGTTAACTTGCAAGATATCATCTGATGGATTATTCATGAATAGAGCAACTTGACCCTTCAAACGTATGCAATCACGTTGAAGGCAGACGCCATGGTACGGGCGAAACTTGAGGACGTGCCTGGCGATGCGGAGGTAATAAGCAACATGGCCAAGACCTTGGAAAAGTCTTCGTACCGTATAAAGATCCCTATCAGGAGACACGGTGCAATGTCAAGCATGGAATTCGCAGCGGAGGTCCGTGCTACGAACTTCTTAACAATTCAACATCTCTTCATAGACCTCATTAGATTGAACGTACCAATTTGGATGAAGATCCAAAACTAACGCAAGCTCGTAGAGAACTTCGGCACGCTCTTTATTCCTATGAAGGGTCTTATCTCCCTCTCGTCATCGATTCTTCTGAGCTTACCCTTTTGTATGGGCAACCAGTTCGCACGAGCGCGAACTCATTCCTATACAAAGGATCGAGGAAAGGAGTGACAGTAGCGATTAAGCAATTGAGGTTTGATGAGTCCGTCGACGATCTTATCCAACAGATCGATCTGGTCTTCAAGGTACAACCTGTACACTTCAAATATCGCGCCATTCTGAAGAATTGCAGCGTATTACCCATGAAGCAGAGCTGTGGAAGGATCTTGATCACCGCAATGTTATGAAATTTCTGGGCTGCTGTCGACCTCTAGACGAGCTTCCGTTCTTGGTGTCACCATGGATGAACTACGGTGACGCGCGTGCTTACCTGCACGCTCATCCAAACACTGATTGTTTAAAATGGGTCAGTGCATGATAATCGGCGGAGATTTGAAATCTCAACCGTTGTGCATAGATGTACGTATCTCGTGCACAGTCAGGTAACTTGATTTTCCAAGGCTTTGTAGAGTCGAAGTTGCGGAAGGGTTGAAGTACCTGCACCCTTTTCAACAGCCTAATTCTTCGACCTCTGTTCCTATCATTCATGGAAATCTGAGGGGCGTACGTAAAGATGTCAATGTTGTTGGCACACTCGTGATCTCAATGAACTTTCTCAACTAGAACCATGTCCTTGTGGATGGCAATTTGAGCGCTGTCTTAAGTGATTTTGGGATCTCTCATCTCCTCAATCAAACATATCCGAATAGTAGGTACGACCTCCCGGCTAAACAGTGCCTAATTTTTCCATTGCTGATTTCCTTGGTAATCGAGACCACCGAAAGCGCAATGGTCCGCGCCTGAAGTGTTAAGTGGAGAAACTCCTAGCGTTGAGTCTGACATTTTCTCGTTTGCAAGCCTCGCAATTGAGGTGAGCACCGGCAAACGCCGTCAACAATCGCTTCACCCTCGCTCACTTCTCTAGCTGGTCACAAGCAATGATCCTTTCCAAGGAACTGGAAATTCCTTTAGACTTGTAGCACGTGTTCGTGAAGGAGTGACACCACCATTTCCTCCCCAGCCTCGCAGGGGCCTGAGGAATGAGGAATGTGCATTATGGAGACTGATGTTGCACTGTTGGCAGTTTATACCCAACGAAAGACCCACAATTGAAGTAGTGGTAGTTAGGATGAAGGAAATTTATCAAGAAGTAATCCTAAACGAGTGATATGGTGGATTTGTGGTAGATAATGAATCACCTTCGTTAATGGACTCATTCGCAATCGTCCTATTTAGCTACAAGGTACAATACTACATTTGTATTTGAGTCTGAGTCACAGAAGAAAGATACTCAATCTCTGATATCAAAACGTACCTTGGTAGAACAAAAGGTTATTAAAAGACGCAGTCTTGCCTGCGCCGAAGGGTTCGCAAGACTTCCTCACGTCCCATCTCGATGGGACCTATCGCTTGCGTCAATGCAGCGTCCCAGTCGTCAATCCGTGCATCAAATGCTACACTGTTTACGGCTATCCATGCATCGCCCTCGGCACTAGCAAGGCTCGCTGCCTGGAGTAGCTTTGTCCATGGAGCATCGATCCTTGCTCTTCCGCCTAGAAGAACCCCACCTAACGCAATCCGGCAAGTTTCAGCCCACAGCTCACATTCGGCACGAATGTTTCTGCCTTCTGCCAGATCGAACCGGCCGCGATAGAGAATTTGTCGATGCAAGATGTGATCAGCCAATCTCGATGTTATCCTCCGGTAAAGATTCGTCAAAATAGCTTGGGACATGCTCGTCCGCAGGGACATAAGATGAGATGAAAGAAGAGCCATAGGCGCCAACAATGTTTGAGATAAGGTAATTTCATCACCATTATCTGACTGCGAACCAAGTGAGGGTCTAAGAGAGAAGACACTATTATGAAATGCAGTAATTTGAGGAAAAACTTGACTTACGACAAAGCTGAGAAATGAACTTTCAGTAAACTCTCGATTTCGCCGCAGACCTGCTGGACGACCATACCCTCAGCCCGATTGACAAGACGATCGTATCGGGCAAGGAGTTCATCAAACAGGGTGTCTTCAGGAATCTCGTCTCCTTTAGCCTTGGGATCTGGTAGCAAAGGACTTGATAGTGCTCTGTTCCGTAATTCATCCTTGTGATTAATTTCCACCCATAATTCAACAAAAAACTACTCGGTCATAGTTCAGCGCTGCCCACAGGTATCTGGAAAGCCATTTACCAATTCTTCAGCCCAGCCGCGCATCGTCTTTTCAACATATTTAGCGCTTAAAAGAGCTTTGCACAATCGCTGGACCCCTTCAACGCCACTAGTAAGTCCCCTGTTATCGACGTGAACGCGACCGTCCTCTTTCCCTAGACTGACGCTAAGGGCGCCAGGAACAGCTCGGACAAAGGCAGATGATAAGGTTTCAAAAGCATCGAGAGAAGCGGAGATACGGCCATGATAGGAGTTTAACAGAGGCAGTTGCACGGAAAGTAAAAAACTAATACGTTGCATAGACCGAGGTAACGGAGAATACCGATCTGTTGAAAGATATTAATTAGGGTGTCAAGGAAAAACTGAGATTTGACTTGATTCACCTGTGACTTGTTCGATCAATGAACATATTCTACGGGCCGAGTGGGTCGCTTTGTGTTCCCCAGAAATATCATCTTGCTCCTGCTCGGCACCTGCGATGAGCCAAGCATCAGACGTGCTAATAATCTCGTGGTATTGCTGTTCTGCGACTACATACGATAGAAAAACTGAGGTCACAGAAAATCTCATCCAAAGAGAATACATACAAATTTGTTCGCCTCTTAACCAAGCTTCAAACCACTCAACATTTCCGAGTATCGTTCCGCTTGCTCCCTCCCATCTTCCTTCGGAATCAAGTTGTCGAGGTGCGGATGTCTCCTGTATTGAGAACCCCTCATCCACAAGAGCGGTATCGAAGATGAGTGCTTGATAAATCGTATGGGCCAGCAAGGAAGGATGTGGCAGGAGTGCTGGAACTGTGTGCTTGAGCTTACGTGAAAGTAATGGCAGTAATAGATAGGTCAATTCGTGCTATTAACTATGTAAGTATCCAAACCAATTTGGAAGATGAAGAATTTACCCAAGCTTTTATGTTACGGTAATCCGATGAGTCCAGTAGTCTTTGTATGACCGTTTCCATGAACGTTCGATGTTCATGGGCAACATTGAGAACGTGTGTGAAGTACCATTCAGGCTAAAATCATAAGATTTTAGTTGATCTCTCAGCTATATTGGTGTTTGAGATACCTTGTCCAATCTGTTTGTTTGCCTTGTTCTTTCGAAGTGGTACTTGAACCTCAAAGCTATGGGATGAACAAGTGCTTGCAGAGGATATAGACCGTTTCTCTTCGCAGAGACATGGATAGTCTGATTACTGCGGTTCTTCTCACCCCTAGCCTTGGGTTCTCAGTTCAACAACTCAGGATTCAAATCAAACACCGTACCAATATTGTAGCCTCAACAAGTTGCGAAACGCGTGTTCAAACTCGGCCCTATCCTCGACGGAGGCTGATGGATAATCAACAGCGGTAGGCCAACCGATCTTTTCAGCGCTCGCATTCAAGTGTCTTGTTAAATTGTCCAAGTTCAGCTGCAAATATTGGTAATCTCAACATCGAACTCACCTCGAGAGAGTATCTTGGATTTTTGCCCATGTTCTCTCGAGAACATCCTTCACGAATGAAACTATATTCAGTGATTGGTCACCGGAATCATCTTCCATTCTGGAGCAGGCCTCAGAAACCTTTTGAACGAATACTTGTAAAGCTTGATATTCGCTGAGAGAGGCCGTGGAAATTGTCAACTTCGCGCTACGAATTTGCTCCGCCGAACGTTCACTAGAAAAAAAGTAAATGGGGATGTCATACAGGGTTACTCAACCGTCCCTCACCTTAATGTGAGAGCATGCTCTATTATTTGGACATAGCCCTTTATACTCTGGAGCTCCCTCAAACTACGATGCAAAGTCTCTATATCCTCAAGGAGCGTAGAATTACTTTCACCCTCTGACAAAGTAGATATTAACTCGTGTGAGAGCTCGGTGAAATCATCCGTCAGGGAATGCCGCAGGAGCGAGAGTTCTTGCGCGGTGTGAATGTATGTTTCGGCGGATATACAGGTATCAGCGAGTAGGGCTGTTATCTTGGACCGAGACAACGAGGACTAAACTGCCAGAGTACTAAGTAAACATTCTATGTTTACAAGCATTGGGGACGCACCTTGTTTTGAAGATCATCATTGCGCTGCTGGGCTTCAAGCACGAAGGTTTCGAGATTATGGAGGTCATCTAGATTGTGAAAGCGTGAGACGAGAGAACCAACTGATTTCTCGTGAATTTTGCGGATGTCTGGAGGGGCTAAGAAAGTCCTAATCTGCACCGAGGTCATTTGCGGCACAGGCGGCGTGCTGCACAAATGCCGTCACGTCTGTGACGTCGAGGTCATCGTTCAACCAGCACTTGTTGGTCGCGTGATTCTCTTTTCGAACCTGGAACACACGCCAAGGACCTCCAAGGCATGGTGCATGAGATTCCCTTACGGCAGATTTTGACGTTATCGCATGGTCCTACGTACTGGATTTGTGCTAGCTCTCCGATGTATCTGTTCTCGATTGATTCCTGATATCTGACTTCTGTCATGTGCCCTTCGTTTCGAGGTCCATTCCTCGAAAAGTTACCCACACTCATGTACTGCCCAATCGAATATCAACAATTTAAATGGTCTTATAGCCCACCATGTCCCTTCTAGCTTCCCGTTCGCTATCATGTCTAACTATCTCGAGTTTTCTCGACGCAATCAGGATTATGCCGCAACTTTTGACAAGGGCGGATTGAATTTACCACCCGCAAAGCACTATATCGTTTGCCAGTGTTATATCAAAGATATGGTATGAGATGACTCACGACTCCAACTACAGTGACCTGTATAGACGCTCGTGTCGAGTGCGATTTCTTTGTAATTCGTTAGATGTAAATCTAAAGTCTACTACCATAGACCGGCGAGCCAGCTAGGAATTGAACTCGGAGATGCTCATGTCATTCGTAATGCAGGGGGCTGTGCGTAAGTGACTGCCTTGGGAATACGGCGGACTACCCTCATGAAAATCTTTCACATCTCAGGAAAGATGCTATTCGTAGTATCATCATCTCTCAACGGCTTCTTGGCACACGGGAAATCGCGGTCTTCCACCATACAGGCTGCGGAATGTTGACATTCACCACTGATCATCTTCGCCGTATCGTAAAGGAGGGGGACCCAGGAAATACAGTCGTTGCCCAGGCCGTGGACCAGATCCATTTCTTGGAGTTCACGGACATCGAGAAATCGGTCAGAGATGACGTCGAGTTCTTGAAGGAACATCCCTTGGTCCTCAAAGATACCACAGTGACCGGTTGGATATACCATGTCGAAACCGGAAAGGTATGCTTCATCTTGTGTGCCATCAAAGCCAGCCAAGTTGCAACTTGCTCAGGTATCTCGGATTGTTTGAATTGTGTATGTTGATAAGCACTGGCTGTTCAAACAGATTTGACTCTATGGCGTCATTATATATTATATACTTAGCTATCGGCTTCATTTTCGTTTGATCGATCTCACGCAACTCATTGAGTTTACGCATGTTACTTCTTGGACATGTCTGCTGCTGGCTCTCGACAGCGACTTCAGTCTCCATCTGGAGAGCATAGAGATTTCGATGAAGTACCTGAACCACAAGAACGGGCTGAGAAAGTCGCACTACAAAAACTTATATCATTGTACCCACCGCCTTCAAGTTCCAGCGTGCCCGTGATCGCAGTCGACCTTGATGATGTCCTCAGTCAGACGAACCAAATGGTCGCGGATTGTGGGAACCATCTTCTTTCGTATGTCAATTCGACTGAGCTTTCTCAGGGCATAATACGCTGTACGGAACGAACATGGATATATCAATGTTCTACTGTGAGTATTACACTTGATTCTTTCTCTTTTTTCGTTGCTATAAGGACAAATCATCAGATTATTACTATTGGAAGGTACACGATTACTACGTTAGTGGAGACGGCCACTCATGCCACTTAAGAACCCATTTTGGGGAACACCAACGGAAACAGCTATTAAAGTGGAGAAATTTTATGGAACAGACTTGATTTTCAACACCAAGGTTGTTCCAGGCGCGCGAGAAGGAGTACAAACATTAAAAAACATGGGATTTCGATTGGTGATAGTAACGGCTAGAGCAGAGGATAAAGCAGATGAGAGTTGGGAGTGGACAAACAGGCACTTTCCAGGTGCAAATCAATATCAATGTTAAGACACCATGAATTCTAACATCACTGGAGGTCTTTTTGAGAGTATTGTCTGTACCGGACAGTTCAAGGATGCTCACAAAACAGGGCATGAGCTTGTAACGAAACTCAACAAGGCACAGGTGAGAGACAGGAAATGAATATAATCTCAGAACAAAATTGATCAATTCGCAGGTCTGCGCAGACATGAAGGCAGTTCTCTTGATAGATGATTCTGTTGAAAATGCCCTGCAGTGTGCTACACATAGGGAACCAACACAAGTCCTTTTATTTGGAAACTACGAATGGAACAAGAGGCTGTCGGGTCCACGGAATGTTAAAGACGAGATGTCGTTTGATCAGCGTCTAGAAGTAGAAGGAGGGAAAGAATTCTGGAAGGATGAAGTGGTTGAAATACCGGATGGAACGCCATTGACACGAACTAGGGATTGGAGCGAGGTGGTGGGTTGGGTTCAGAATGCCAAGTTGATCTAATTGATCTAAGATAGGTCCGTTGATTATCAGATTAGATTCATATTGGTTGTACGTGATTTCACATGGTTTATTGCAGTTGACAACCCCTGAATGAGCAGTTGAACAAAATCTACTCGTGCCACGCTCTCAGAGAAATCTGGTACTTATACTTACGCAACGTTTCCGAACTTTGCTGTGTAAAACTCATCCAACTTTGACCCTAGTAGTAGCCTCACATACTGGCGAGACTGACATGACGGCACTCTCAACACATGCCAGATCGTTCCGTGAACGCCTCGCGAAGTTCGCGAATACGTATACGGTTCACCGCCCTTTAGTCCAAAAAGTACTCAATATCTCATTTGTCGTTTATGTGCTCTCGACGACCTATCGTGGGCTTGCATCACGAACTCCTTCCTCAAGCTCCGCCGGCGTAAAGGGCAAACGCATAGAGAAAGAGGGTGATAAACAGGATGAGACTGGGAAGCTCCCCCGTGCTGCGGTATCTCTTTGAATTACTACTTGATCTAGCAACCTGACATAACTTGTGAACAGGTCGATACTCTTTTTTATCAGCGGCTCTCGTCGATCCTTCACATTGTCATTCCAAGCATACGATCCAAGGAAGCGTTACTTTTGGTGATGCATTCCAGTCTACTGGTCTTGAGAACTGCAATTTCTCTCTATGTGGCTGCGCTCGATGGCAAGTAGGTGTTCCTTTCTTGTCATGCTTTGTTCACCCCTTATGCAATGTCTTAACAATGTCTAGCACATATGTTTACACTTCTGATGTTATACCTTCCTTATTCCGGCCTGTGGCTTGACATTCTGATCTTAAAATTTGCAGGATTGTGGCTAGTCTCGTACGTGCTCGTACCAAGGAATTTATCTTGAATATCTTGCGTTGGTTGCTTGTCGCCATTCCAGCCACATGGACGAACAGTTGGCTCAGTTACATCCAGAATAAACTGGCAATTGCATACCGAACACGATTGACCAGGGAGGTTATGAAGCAGTACTTGGGTGAGGAGGCTGAAGGTCCTGATGGGAAGGCGTACTACAAAATCTGCAAGTCACCTTCTCTCTGTGCATTCTGGTGTACTGACTATCAGTCCAGCAAACCTAGATGACCGTATAAAGAACCCCGATCAGTTGCGTCTCCTGTGACTTTTGATTGAAGGCTGAGGCTCACTCTGCGTGTTTAAAGAATGATCACCCATGATATACAACGGTTTTCCACACACCTGGCAGCTATATATTCCAATATGGCAAAGCCAGTACTCGACGTCATATTGTACAATTATCAACTGTCACAAAATGTAGGCGCAGAAGGTCTTCTAATTCTCATTATTTTAGTCCAATCTTCCGCCATAATGTGTCAGTATCGTCCCACCTATTCAATTCTGCCTGCTAACGCAGTTCCTTTTGTTCATCTCAAGTACGCCGTTTGACTCCATCCTTCGGATTGTATACAGCTCTCTCAGCTCAACTCTCAGGGTCGTTACGTCATACCCATTCTCGTATTGCCGAGTTCGCCGAGGAAATCTCATTCTTCAATGGGGAGCAGACCGAAAAGACCTTGCTAGATAGAGAATATGCCAGTGTTCTCCGGCACGAAAACGACGTATTAACCCGGCGATGGTGGTTTGGGTGTGTGGAAGAAGGTGTAATCAAGTGGTTGTGGGGGGCTTATGGAGTGAGTGTTGGCATATCCTTTTTGGGTAGCTACACATATCTCATGTAATTTTTCAGCTCGTTCTCTGTTCGATACCCGTTTTCCTTAAATTCCCAGGCGCACGACTTGATCTGGGAGGACGAACTGAAGGTCTAGCGCATTTCCGTAGCGAAAATGTTGTCAGCTTCTCAATGTGTTCCCTAGGTTTCGTTACCAATCGTCGGCTTTTGCTCTCGTCTTCAGGTATCTTATATCCACATTACATTTCAATCTAAGAAATTTAACATATGGCTTGAAAGATGCGTTTGGACGTCTTATGTATTCCTACAAGGATCTTTCTGAGCTGGCTGGTTACACAGCTCGGGTGTCCCTCCTTCTTGACACTATGAAAGACGTTCGCGGGGGCAAATTTGAGAAGGCTTTAGTCAGCAGCGCCGCCTTCGGAGAGAATGCGAAAAGTAAGTTTCTTTTGTGTTCATTCGGCTAACTTGTTAAATTTCGAAGTTCTGCGTGGCCGCGGACAAATTATCGAGTCAGATGACATTCAATTCGAAAATGTACCTATAGTGACACCGAACGGAGACGTCTTGGTTAAGAATCTGAGCTTCCAAGTGAAATCTGGGGTTTGTGTCTCTGAACTTCCGGCCAGTAATGCTGACCTCACAGTATACACCTTTACAGCAACATCTCCTCATTGTCGGGCCCAACGGTAAGATTGGAAACACAACACTCGTCGCACAATGCTTACTTCCGCAGGTTGTGGGAAATCCTCCCTTTTCCGTATACTTGGAGGCCTTTGGCCCGTATATGGCGGGGTTGTCCGCAAACCTCCCGCTTCTCAGTTTATATTGATTCCACAACGGCCATATCTGTCGCTTGGCAACCTTCGTGATCAAGTCATATATCCGCACTCTAAGGTGGAAATGGAAGCTCGTACGTGGTCGTTAGCTTTGCCCCCCTTGGGAATGCTGATGGCCTCATAGGCGGTGTCACGGACAACGATTTACTGCGGATTCTTGCTATCGTAGGAATGGACGATATAGTTGAGCAGGAAGGTGGCTGGGATGTTACGCGGGAATGGAGAGATGTGTTGAGCGGTGGAGACAAGCAGAAGATTGCGTGGGCAAGGCTGTTCTATCACAATCCACGGGTGCGACCTTTCTTTGATATTGCAGTACGTAAGGTTCACAACGCGCCGTAGTATGCGATTCTAGACGAGGCAACGTCACTTGTACCGACAGACATGGAGGGGAAGATGATGGACCATGCAACGTGCTTGGGTATAACGCTTCTCACCGTGTCGCATCGACCATCCCTTTGGAAGTATCATGCATTGATTCTGCATTATGACGGCCAAGGAGACTACGTATTGTTCGTATCAATCTTACATTCCTGGCATAGCCTAAGCGTTTATTTTTGTATCAGCACCAAGTTGGATGCAGAGAAACGGCTTGCCCTTCAAGAAGAGAAGCAAAACCTGGAAACAAAGTTACTCGAAGTGTAAGTATTTCCCGCTACATCCCCTTGATTGCAACTAACTTCGGGAATAACAATGGCAGGCCGAAAATGAGGGCACGGCTTACAGAGCTCAAGGCGATTGCAGGTTGACAATGGCATTGATTTCTTGAATTCGTGTACCCTTGTGATATGTATCTGACTTGTTAATTTCAAACAACTTGCTCTTCCAAGCCCCATCAGCGTGATTTCCACTTTTGCCATATGTATATGTATGCGAGTGACAGTAATTGCACCAGGGGTGCAATTTGGGACAAATCAAATTTGTTCAATTTGACAATTGGCCGCACGCGGCCTAGACTACAATTCTCCTGTGAATCCTTTCAGATGAGTCACACTGCATTCTTGGACTGAATGGGTTGTATCGTAAAGCCCGAACCTTGTCTGCTTGTCTACAAGGCATCCTATATCCAGAGGTTCGCCGTTCAACTCTCAATGTTTATTTCACTGGATCAATCAGGCTCAACGATTCCTTCATGTATAGTGGATTCCCCTAGTGGGATCAAAGACTCCTAAACCTGCAAGCCGGCTGGCCACACTTCTCTTCCCGTTTTACCACTGAATATGCGCCTCTGGCAATCAATGCGTGATACAACGGCCGTCGTCACTATCTATCTGCTCATCTTTACTGTCGTTCTGAAAACAAATGAACTTTCTAACCCCCCGGAACCTGACAATCAACTTGGTCTCAACCTCTCAACAGCATGGCAGGACCTTCACGTCATAACCACACGTCCACATCCCTTCAATTCGCACGCAAACGATATCGTACATGCATATTTACTGGAACGTTTAAATCCAATAGCTGCGGCATATTCGCATGTCCATGTGGATGATGATCGCGTGTCGAACGCGTCTTATGAACATGTTTACTTCGAAGGCACTAACATCTTGGTCAAGGTTGATGGGACAGCGGAGGATTTCCCTGGTGCGGTTCTGTTTTCAGCGCACTACGATTCGGTCTCGACTGCAAGTGGAGCGACGGATGATGGGATAGCAATAGTCTCGATGTTACAAATGGTAGAAAAGCTGGCTAAGACAAGAAGCAAGCGAACTGCCATCTTCAATTTCAATAACGGTGAGGAGGATGGTTTGAACGGAGCACACGCGTATGTGATGTCTTCGCATTGATGGTACCCAACGTTCAATCGCTCATAGATTTCTTGAGCATCCTTGGTACAATCTTACTAGGACTTTCCTCAACCTCGAAGGCGCAGGTTCCGGAAGGTGTGTACTTTTTAAGTCCATTTGAACTCCCTGGATTCTGACACCCTTGAAACACGAAGTCGTCCGATCCTCTTCCGAGGGACCTCGACAAAGCCTCTACGTGCTTTTCGTCATGTATCTCATCCACATGGGACAATACTAGCTTCTGACGTTTTCTCTCGCGGGGCCATTCGTTCTAGAACTGATTATTCTATCTATGCTGAAGGTGGGGGTATGCAAGGTCTGGACCTCGCCTTTTACAGGGGACGAGGCTTCTCTCACACGAAGTACGATGCGATTCCGTTCCTTCAAGGTGGTACACGTGCTCTTTGGAGCATGATGGAAGTTCTCGATACTGCTGGACGCGCATTATTGGATCAGGATAACAGTGAGCCTGCCGGAGATGTTGTTTACTTCGATCGTACCCTTTACGATTCCTTTTTTGCTTGTTTTATGTGATGTTCAGATTCTCGTCCGTCAGTGTTTGGACGGATCATGGTGATGTTTCCCTTGGCTGCTATGCAGATTGTCAACATCATACTTTTGGTGACTGTGCCGGTGACAACAGCCGGGCTCTTTGTTTGGCGCCGACTTGCTGTGACTCAGACCGGTCCCGCAGGGATCCTTCATCGTAGGTGGTGGAACGGAAAGCCTAAACTCGATTGGATCCGGTTTTGGATTGGCCTCGTAGTGGTCGTGGTCTCGCAAGCGGGATTCGTACTAATTCATCTAAAGTCAAATAAAAATGTGAGCCAGGTCAGGTCCAAGCATAGCGAAGCCTTTAATAACGATTTGTTAGGTTGTATATTCACTGCCATATGTTGTTACAGGATCAGCTGTTTCCCTGGTGTATATGACATTTTCTCTCGTCGCGTCGTCTTCATTTCCCTCTCTGCGTGGCTGCCCTTTGTCGACGCCCAACCCCAATACTTCACTTCTGCAACTTCTAGTGTTTCACTATTTGATTCTCTTGTATACCACTCTAGTCCCTCCAATTGGTGGCACATACCCTTTCACTGCATTCGCGGCCTGTACTTTCTTGGGCTGGTTGGTTGGTAGTGTCGATGGAGTACTGCAAATGCACGGCCAGGAGCACCGGAACGAGACGTCAATGATAGACGAACCCAGAGAAGTTCAACAACCAACTGAGTCTACACCTCTCATACGACATTTGTCTTCTGGGATCAACGCCGAAGGTGATGGGCATCAGAGGGCAATCTGGCTCATTCAATTACTGCTTGTTGTTCCGATCCCAGTGATTCTTGTTTCTCATATCGGTGTAATCTTCCTTGGTGCTATGCCCCAGGGAATTGTCGATGGCGGGCCTGTCTGGACTGGCAAGTCTCCATATGTATTCTATCATTATCTGCTAAGCTATGTATTTGTAGTCTACGCAGGAATATCGCTTATTGCGACTCTATTGATCCTACCTCTCGCCCCTTTTATAGCATCCTACCCTCGTTCCATGCCTTTCCCTCTTGCGCATCCTTTTCAACTTGCAAATAGCCAGAAAAATCTCTTCCGAGTTGTATTGGTAGTTTTCACAATCTCTGTGGCTTACACATCCGGACTTTTGGGCGTGCTCTTTTCTCCAACCTCAATACGCTCTACAAGGCACGGATTCCCTTTCTCTATCAACTTACCGATGAAGGTGTTCTTCCAGCAAAAAGTGGAGATCGTCGCGCCCTGGTCAACACAGGAAGTTGTCAATACAACCAGTGTCAAGTTCAAAACACGATCGAGGACTTACCTAACAGGCCTCCCGCACTACCTGGAGAAGATGATTGTGCCTGCCCTACCTTCAGCTGTCAACAGCAAAGTAGATTGCATGAGAGACGGTGATCGCAAGGAACTTTTTGAGTGTAGCTGGTCTTCCGGAGATGCTATGTTACCATCGCCTGGCAAGAACACATCTTTCCGCAGATACAGCGCAGATATTGCACAACATGCTCAAGTCCTGATTCGCAACCCGTGGCTACAAAGCAGAATACAAATCCTGTCATCTAATGCGAGGCGTATCTGGATTCAAGGAACCAATACGCGAGCGTGCCGAGTCTATTTTGATAACGCCAAAGTAGCTAAGTGGTCTGTTGTTGGTGGTGGATCTGCTGTACAAAAAGGATACGAAGGATTCGAGAAGCAAATGGGCGAAGAGATGAAAGAGTTGAGAGTTTGGAGTCGAACATGGGATCGAGAGTTTGTAATTGATGTCATCTTTGTTGAACCCCCACAGAAAGTCCAGGGGAGGGTTGCCTGTGGATGGTCAGAGTACGAAAGTGGAAGGGTTGGGCTAAATGATGGCATCGAGAGCAAGATCCCGGCGTATGAGGAGGCTTTGAAGTTTTTCCCTAGGTGGGCTACCCTGACCAAACTTACTGATGGCTTAGTTGAAGTCTGGAGTGCTTTCGAAGTGTAATCGACAACACCACTATGGAAATGACTGGCA